>JAYKAV010002823.1:348294-385669 GCA_035582835.1 Phoebastria nigripes
TAAGACTTGCTCTCCAGACCCTTCACCAGCTTTGTTGCCCTCCTCTGGACACGCTCCAGCATCTCAATGTCCTTCTTGTAGTGAGGGGCCCAAAACTGAACACAGTATTCGAGGTCGGTAGCAGATGCCTACTGTAAGATCCCCCTTGGAGATGACCCCTCTGATCTTGACCCAGAGGCATTTGAAAGGGCTTTCACATTTGCCGTAGTTGACTTCTATACATTCAAGGTTCTCCTTAACATGGAGCGTGACTCCTCCTCCTCTTCTTCCCTGCCTGTCTTTATGAAACAGCCTATAGCCATCCATCGTGATCCTCCAGTCATGTGAGTTGTCCCACCATATTTCAGTTATTCTTATGATATCATAACTTTCTGACTGGGCACGGACCTCCAGTTCCTCCTGTTTGTTCCCCAGGCTGCGTGCATTGGTATACATACACTTGAGGTGGTTGGTCTTCTGGTTCTCATCTTGGGAGGCAGCTAAGGAACATCTGTTGCTGCTCTGGTTGGGCTGGCTTATTCCCCAGTTGGTTGCAATGGTATGAGTGTTGCCGCTTTGGACCCCGCCCCCCGAGTCCTTCAGTTTAAAGCCCACCTCACCAAGTTGGCCACCCTGCTGCCAAAGATTCCCTTGCCTCTTCTAGACAGGTGGATCCCATCCCTCCCTAAAAGGCTATAGTCATCGAAGAATGTCCCGTTGTCATAAAAGCCAAAACCCTCACAACGGTACCAGCCATGAAGCCAGAAGTTGACTTGCGTTATACATCTATTTCTGGCTGCATCCTTTACTCTAACTGGTAAAATAGAAGAAAAGATAACTTGGGCACCAATACTTTTTGCTTGCACCCCCAGGGCTTTGTAGTCTTCCTTGATTCTGCCCAGGTTCTGGCTTCCGGTGTCATTTGTGCCCACATGAGAGTAGCAATGGATAGTAGTCTGTGCTCTTGACAAGTTGTGGCACCCTCTTGGCAACGTCTCAACCTTAGCTCCCAGAAGGCAGCATACCTCTCGTGTCTCCCTGTCAGGCCAGCAGATGGGTGCCTCAGTGGCCCTTAACAGAGAGTCATCCACTATGAGCACTCGTCATTTCTTTTTGCGGTATCTACTGTGTGCTGCTGGTACAGTTTCTCCTTGCAGACCTTGCCTGTGGGTGTTTACAGCTGTTAAAGCTTCATATCTGTTTTTGGTTCTAATGCTGGAGGGTGGGGAACTGAAGCAGAGTCCTGCTTTTGTGGGTCACCAGGGTCCAAGGTTCTTCATTCTCTGTGGTGTCCGGCACAGGATCATGGCTCTGGAACCACTTATCTATCTGCATCTTGGCCCCTCTAATACTGCGCAGCCTTTTAACTGTTTCCTGCAACTCAGCCACCTGATGCAACAGATCATCAACCTGTGCACAACTTTTGGAGGTACTTACCTTTTCTCCAGGAGAAGGGTCTGGGCACCCGTTGCAACCTACTGTCTGTACCGGTCTCCTTCCTTACCAGTTCCATCTGGGTAGAAGCGTCAGACATCTCAGAGGCTTTCTCTGTAGAAACACCGGTTTTAACTCTGAGGTGAGTGCCCACCATCCCGGCAGAGACCTAGAGCACTTCCCTGGTCTGTGGGCCTACAGGCAGGGTGCATGGTCCTTCTCACGCAAACTGTGACGCAAACTGTGATGCCCTCTCTGTGYGACCTCTCGATCCCTGTTTGCACGCCCCGTTCGCAGTGCTCCCTAGGGCCGTTTAAATCTCCCACGGTTCCTCCTGGCAATGCCCAAGCCGCATCAGCCTCTCTCATGAGAGCTGCCAGCTCCTCTCTGCTCTTTCTCAGGTTTTCCTGGCTCCGGGAACCCCCCCTTCACACCTCGATCTAGCGCTCAGCCACAGAACTTACCATTGCTGAAGCTGCGTGCCTCGCCAACTGAGAGGATCAAATATGGATCAAAGGTTCCCTTCACAATCAAGGGAAAGTACTGAACATCCTCGCAGAGTGATATCCAGACCACATTCCCTTTTTTCATTAACTATATGACCTGGATGCCTAGAGGGCAATGTATTCCCAACCTCTTTCCCAAAGAATATTGTGAATAAGTGCTGGTGAACTGACTCACCACTTGGAAAGAGGGCGAGTTTTCAGCTGCAATTTAGGCAGGAAGTAGGAGGATTGAATCATAAATACAGAATCAAAGTGCAGTCCTGTTGGAGTCATGTACTCTATTGACTATTATTGAGGTCAGTATTGCGAGAATATGTCATTACACTGCCTCTAAATCAGGAAGATGGTACTTTCTAATACTTAATAGTGTGATCCAACCAACGCTGAAGTCAGTGGAGGTTTCTCCAAACACTTCAGTGGGCTTTGGATACAGCGATAATATGCATTATTGAGCTCAAGGGTAAAAAAATCTTCAGATTCTTGACCAATTAAAAGAGAAAACAAGTTTCATTTCTGTCATRTTGATGATCCCACATCTGTTTTCCAAGAATAATCAAGTACATCTATAGTTAATTTATGTTACCGTTCCAGTGAATCACAAACTTTTTTTTCAGTTTAAATTTCAAATTAATTAGCTGTTAAATACTCAGAATTTTTGGTGAGTTATTGTGATTGTTAATTAATATTTTGCTCCTGCTCATTGAATTGGTGATCTAGTAAGGACATTTCGTATTATGAACTGTGAATATTACAGCTGGGTATAAAAAATCAGAATTACCCGTCGGTTGGTTTTAGCTATGTACAACATGGTGACTTATGTATTAACAATGAATAACCTGGTTAAAGCAAATACCTAAATTATAAGAACTAATATATGAACTTAGATAGTATCAACCACAAACCAAGAATTATTTACTAAGGGTGTCTGTAAATGTTAGCTAAAAAATACATCTTGGAAAAGTTCTTAGTCTCTTCTGATACAATYTGTGAAAAGGAAAAAAAGGCTAAATTCATCAAATAAATGATTCATTGAAAATTATTTRCTAAGCTCTGTTAATTAAGCAGTAGGTTAATTACAGAATAGAATTGCGTGTGAGGGGACAGCTAGGGAATCCCGCTTATGAACTATGCGTCCTGGGACTGAACTGAAGAAGTGTCTCCTCTTTCTCTCACCAATGGAGGCAWGCTGTTAGTCATCCTATGTATTGTGCAGTTTAAGAGTTCAAAACCAATAAAATGCTGAGGAAAAGTTTCTTCCATAAGATTAATTTCTTTTTCAATTAGGAATAGACTGGGAACCCATGCAATACATAATCATTATTTTTATTAATTATCTTTAGTTTCTTTTAAGGCGTAATTTTTTCCCCAAATCAATTAACAGTCATGACATGCCATCCATCCATCCAGAGGTACATGTAGGTCATTCTAGATAAATGGGACACCTGCTTAAAATACTGGATCAATGTTCACTTTTAAAATGCTTATCAAATCTCAATACGCTGTGCACCTTTCAAACTGTCAAGGCCAGAGCTTTAGACAAGATCTCCAAAGGGATGCAGACAATTACCAGTTCAAGAAGCTTAAAATGTTCTATAACCTCACTCACAATTCTGCTTATCTGCAGAAAGAAAAGTGAGCAGGTGAATGTAATGGATGAAGGTATATATCCTTCAGATAGGGGATGCACCTCATAAAAGAATATTGTTAAGAGGTTAATGCTTGATATTGTTAACAGAGTTTTTCAACAAAATCCTAACTTAGGGCTTTGTTTTCTGACTGTGGCCTCCTCTATCACACAAGCAGCTTTGTATGCTTCCACAGACACTATCCACTGTGTGCACGAGTTTTATAGGATTAGAGGACTTATGATTTATAGGAATGTGCAACCGGAAGAGACCTCCAGGGTCACTGAATCCAAGTCCTTGCTTTCATGTGGAGCCCTGCCATTTAATCCTCCTTTTCATAAATGGATCAGCTTCCATCTTACAAGTCATTAAGGGGTTTTGCCACTACTTCTTCTGTTGYAAAGGTATATCAGACGTCATTCTTCTGACAGTTAGGAGCATTCTGCTGAACATTTAGGACAGCTGTAACATTTTCCACCTCCATTTTTTTGGCCTATATGCGTGCATGTAGAATCATTGCGGTTGAGCAGTATTCTTTCYGTTATCTTTTTTCCGGATGAAATGTATTTTTCTATTTTGACTCTTTAATCCTGATATACTGTTAAGTAAGAAAAGTTAGGTTTTGTTTTACTAGGCTGGCTAAGTCCAGTAAGTGAGGTAGAGGCATAATCTACTGACAGGTTCTTCAATCTTTTCTGTAAGCTATCATGAATTTGTTTAATTTTGAATTCTTTCTATAGGAATTATGAGAATTGCATAGAGTATTTAAGATATAAAAATGCCAGTAATTCATACAATGGCACAATCATTTCCCTAATTTATTTTCTTGTTAGAGAAGTCCCTATTGGTGTATTATAGGATTATATCTTTCTGTTGGTGGATTACAGTGAGAATCAGGGTCATCCTCTGATCAGCTAGTACATACAAATTTTTCTTTGCTGCTACTCCTAGCTGCAAGTCCCCCAATTGCACTAGAAATTATTTTTATCAGCCTTCAACCTCATGATATTGAACTTTGACCTGACAAAATTTATCCTGTTTCTGTTATTATAACCATCAGAGTCATCTAGTTAATCTGTATAAATATCCTGATCCTCACTCTATGGATAATGTTTCTCAAATCCTTTAATATCAAAAATGTCATCAGTGCTATTATCTTTTTGTACATCTCTCTTTGAAGAAAATATTAAATCAGATTATTTTCAGTACGGAGCCTGGAGGAATGCCATGACTAAACTACCCTTTGATGCCATACTTCACTGTAAAGACACGCAAAATCACATTTGCCTGAGTAATCTCATGCTGTTTTTCTGCAAAGGGTTGATTCAGAAGGGTTGATACACTTCTTACTAAGGTGCTCTCCTCTACACCAATTCTGAATTTGAATGTAAGGCTAAGGTAACTCCAAATGCTACAGCATGATTTCTATTAGCATCTACATAAATGAAGCACTCTTATTGTTCCACTTCCTGTTCACAGCCTATAGTGAGAAATAATCTTTTTTCATCTGCAGTTCCCAATAACTAGTATCTACTGAATGAAGAGCTCAGAAGCTTGTTTGGTTCAGCAACAGATGCAACCAGAAAGCCAGTTTCTTTCCAGCACTGCATGGTACAGGGCTACTCTGAGCATTCACTTGAAACAGAATGGAGCATTATCAAATAATTATGTTTATGAGCAGTACTGCCATGAATGAGTGAATGTAATGACAATCGTAATGAAAACAGATGCTCATATTTACATGTATTTAAAGTAAATTTCATTGATCATAAAAGATGATCTATTGTAGTCTTTAATCTTAATTTAGAGATAATTACAGGATAGCGTGATCCCAGATAACAGCCACATGACCTTCACCAACTAATCTTGTCAGTAGCCCTAACACAGATTAAGTGATCAACTTTCTCTTTCACTTCATTTTGGCTCAGGCCAATGGTGGCTTAAAGTTGGCATTGCACAGGATGCCAACACTATACAAAAACCTGCTGTAGGGTTTAAGATGGTTCTGTAAACTGATTAGTGTTTTTCTTTTTTGGCTGAAAATTATTATTCTGGTCTGCTGAGAAATGAAATTAAACCATTGCTCATTTCACAGATGTCAATGAGCTTCAGTAACTCCTGCTCAGGACTGATACAGGTGGATTGAACCATTCACCTCAAAGTGAGTTGTTCTCCATTCTCTTTATGTTCTCAGCTGCTCGGTCTACTCAAGTATCACTTTGATTCTCTACAAATTTCTAGGTGTTAGAGCTCCTCTTTAAATATGCCTCAAAGCAGAAGTAAAAACTATAAGCTTCTTTGTCTACTGCCAAATATTTAAAAAATGTTTTCCTTTTTTAACACTTCACATCTGTTTCCTGATACAACAACATTTTATTTCAAGAAATGAGGGAATAGGAGAGAAAGAGAGGCTGCATATTTCAGTAACTTAGCTTTTCAGAAGAGGCCATTAAAGACCTCTAACTGAGAAAGAGGAATATGAACTATGATACATGCCTTTTATTCATGAACTGTATTTACTGTTTGTTACCACTTGAGCTTACACAGTGGTCAGCTAGATGAGGTTTTAATCCAATGAAGTGGTGAAATCAGCAGTTATGTCTTCAATACAAGTGTAAAAAGTGTAAAAAAAAAAAGTGCAGAAAGGGGCTCCTGGGTCAATCACAGGATCACATTTGGCTCCCTTTCATATTACTCATCTGCAAGGCCTGGCCTGCATATGAAGTTAAGCAAATACACTGGTAGTTCAGAACCAGAGCTCTTGGTCCTTTACTGGTCAGTGTTTCCATGGAAGTGCTCTGATTCCAAATAAGTGTGGCGGAATCTGCTCATAGCTTTTGATGTGCAGTGCTGGTATGTGTTAACCAAAAGGTTAAGCAATTCTTGTTTCAGTATTGCCTCAATGCTATTTCTGCTGTAAGTACCTTTTGTATTTTCACTTAGAAATCCAAAGGGATTCCTTTTTCTGGTGAATATCCTTGGCTGAAAAGTGAGTTACTCAGCAGATACAATTCCATTCTGATGATACTGATTGAAACTACATTGGAAAAAAGTTAAATACAGGGTCTGGCACATTTTCTAGGATCTCCACTAGTTCATAGACTACAGCAGCTGTACATTCTAGCATTACTTAACTTCCAAAATCTTATTATCAGCTAGATTGGTTTGTAAGATCATTCCAGAGTGATGAGAAAATCAAGCAGTACTGGCAGCTGTAGTCATGCCCTGGTTGAATGTCTGTCACTCATTACCCACTATTCAATGCAGTTTGGATGAGCTGCTTGTTTTCTAGTGTTCGTATGTTCTCTATATCTAGGCCTCCTTCGAGTCTGCATATCCAGAGTCTCTTACCATCTGTTTCTGATCTTCTGACATGGGGGTTTGGTTTTGTTGTTCCTACTCTTTTTATCCTGCATTCCACCTTATTGGGAAGGCAATGGAAGCAGACAAACTACTACGCAGTTATTTGGATAGTAATCAATTTTTAATTAAAAAAAGAAAATTTGATTGAAAATACATGTAGGTACTTTGTTGGTCGCAGATTTTTCCCTCAGAGTCTCACAAGTCTTTGATGTTCCTGTGAGCTGCTAAAGTCATTTGCCATGAGTAGATGAATTTTGCTTTTTATGCTGTTTGCCAGTGATTTTGGAGAAGCCTTCATTTGTTATTCAAAATTAGGCATCAAATCATATTTCTGTTGATTCCTTACCTTTTTCCGAATCATGCCATTGCAAGGAAGCCTCAATTGAAACAAAAAAAAAAGAAAATTATAATTTTTTGTACTTCAAGTTCCTGTTTTTATATTTTAAATTTGAAATTTCGTTCTCATTTAAATCTCCCAATCAGCTTTGTGAACTAGACATTTCACTCTTGAAAATTTTGATACCAAAAAGAATATGTGCATTTATACAACATTAAAAAAAGAGAAAATGTTAGCTTCCATCCAGGTTGCTGATGTCAATGCAGTACATATTGAAAATTATTGGGTTTACTGTTTGCTGGTGAGTATTGAGTTTCTTAAGTTTACTGCCCTCCTTTCTATCCATGCCCCTCACGGATTCAGAGGAAAGCAGGACTGTAAAGCAAGACTGTGAAGTCTTTGCACTTTCCAAGTCTATGATGAGAACAGGGCTGTTGTACAAGAGCAAGTTTTGTGTTCTGCTTGCAGCTAACCATTCCAAAAACTAGACTCACAGGTGCATATCAGTTGTATCCCAACTTTTTTTTAGTGTGATAATACATGTGTGTTTTTATATAAATACATAAATACACCTGCGTATATACACATAAATGTTTGTAAGTGTGTGTGTGTCCATGTGTATGTGTCTCTGTGTGTGAGTATACGTATTTACTACTATTCCTAGTAGCACATAGCCAGTCCAGCTCTGGGAAACCAACTGGATTCCCTTCTGACACATGCATCACTGACAGAATTGTCAATTATTTCCAGCGCAGAGTCTTAATTGCCAGTATGTGAGCTGGAAAGAACCTGGGTTTATTAGCAGATTCCAGGCTCAGTTTGCATGTAATTTGCTAACAAAGAAGGTACATCACTCTAGCCCGGACTGTCATTCCGAAAGCTCCATAGTTCTTTCTTCTGTTCTGATCTGTATTAATTGTGTTTTATTGAGAAAGGCTGACCATCATGCAGAACAATTTTCAATCCTTCTGTTACAGAGTTTTTCCTACCAAGCCATGAGGAGACTATTAACACCTCTCTGCTGGAAGCACATAAAATAATCATGGGAGCTGTTTATGTTAATTCAGACTAACTCAGACSTCTTTTTTGTTTCAGAATAATTACTGTTTCAAAATATCAGCATGTGTTAAGAGATCAGGATTAATTTGTAAGAGCTGAATGACAACATTTCCAATGGCTTATTAAACACTAATTAGATTTAAACCGGTGTGACTCTACATACACTTGCGTGCATCAAGAAGTTTAAACATCTGTTTTATAAGTAATGTAGGCTGTAAGGTTACAAAGCTTAATACCACTAGGGGATACCTTATCATATTAGATAACAAATGATACATTCAATTCTATGTTTTTCAGAACCAGCATAAAAGATTTAGTTCTTTTTTTCCAGTGTGTTATGTGCTAATTAAACAGTTGGCTTAAGTAATATGGGGCTGTACTCATCTGACTGCAGTTTAAACATTATAAATAACAGTATTCCCTTAAATGTCTGCTTGGAAACTAAGACAAGCTATAGTTCCCCAGTAAAGTGGAAAACAAGGAAGCACAATGCAAGAGAAAAATAATTATTTTAATATTACAAATGTAGGGATCAGAATTTGTGTCATTTATTCCTGTGTCAGTAGTGTAAGTCATCAAAAATAATTGGAGAAAGGACAAACAGAGAAACAAAAGAAATTCCTACTAAAATCTCTTGGAATACACAGCATTAACCAAAAGTAATAAGCTTAAATAATGCCAACTACAAATCTAGGTGTGTATCACCTGAAAAAATTGTCTATTAGCTTAGCACCTATAGCATACCCTGTATTACAAAAACTGGGTTCAAGTCAAAGGTAACGCTGAAGACATTACACAGTGAAATATGTTCTGAACCAACAGTGCAAGACAACCCTAGTTAACTGCAGATGCAATGAAAAATCAAGCAAACAAGAAGCTTCTGAAAGTATATATATTTGCTTAACTCTTTTACAAGGTTGTTCAAAGCCAAAAATATTCCATCTTCCTAACAGCAAATACATGCTCATGACCAGAACGCTGGCCCTTCCTTTGCAGTTCATGTGAATTTAGCAGATATGGTGCAAGGTCCAGGTTCTATTTGTGTCTCATTCCCTTGGGTTACTTTTCAAGAGAGAACTATATTCTAGCCCTGCTTTGTTGATAGAGATTGATGTGAAATCTTCACCTTTTTAAAAATAATGAAGTTTTTTTGCCACAATTGCTGCAGGACRAGGACTTACACCAATCTGATCGGAGCCACCTCTCCCATATCACAGGCCTTGTTCAATGTTTAATCTACCTATTTGCCTTGGCAGTATGCACTAAATTATTCCACCTGTTTCTCAGCTGATTTGTTTTTTAAATCAATGTTTAATGGGAAACACATCAGCCACTCTCTGCAGGAGAAAGCATTGGCTGCTGTAGCTATATGATGATGAGAGACCTGCTCAGCAGCTCTCTTCCAAATAGAAATCTCATATGAGAGGCAGATAGACATTAATTTGCAATGTTATGCTCTTATAAAATAAAAGTGTACTGTATAGACTGTTCTAAGTACACCTTTCCTCCCACAGCTGGATAGAGGACTACTGCTTACAGGAGAGGTGAAAGTATGCTATTATGAAAATTGTGTGTGCTATTCTAGGAAAAAAAGAACATTCAAATACCTTTACTAAGGTAAAGGTATTTGCTATATAAGTGTCTGTTATTTAATTAAAAGTTTGGGGGTTGTTTTGTTGTGTTTTTTTTTTTTTTTCCTAATAGCCTTCATTTGCCTATATTCTCCAATAATAACACATCTGCCCAAATCCGGATTTGATCTGACAGTCACTGATGCGTCATCCAGCATTTTCTGCTTGAACTTTTAGGATTAAATCTTAGATTTATTGATATTTATGAGAGTTTTTCCATTAAATTTCTGAAGTCAAGATTTTACCCTTAAAGATTTCAGTTATGCACAAAGCTAAGAGGTAAATTATGGGTCAGTATGGATGAAATCTTGGTTCTGCTGAAGTTTGTTGGCATTTTGCCTATGACCTCAAGAGAGACAGCACCGTCTATTTTATAAACTGAAATGGCCCACTGTTCTGCATTTAACTTTGGCATGACAAATAAGGTGTAGAATTTAAATATATTTAAATAAAACTTTTTATTTCATTCACAATTTAGCTGAGTTTTGTCTCAAATTCAGCTGCATCCACCAAAAAAAATTCCTATCATGACTTAAGTGGCATTTTAGGCTTGAACTGTCCCATCAGGGTATACAATAACATTACACTGGACATAAGCCACTTGAGTTATATAACCTATATGTTTTAGCTCACTTACTCTGCTGTCATATCATCCTATGTCTCTGYCAGTCTTGGAGGTAGGTGTCTTCACTGGAACTAGACTAGCTTAGCTAGGGTCACTGAAGCATGTTATCACACACTAATTGTTTCYCTCTGATTCCACAATCGTTCATATCAGATCTGTGGGGTACAAGACCCTGCTGAAGCATACACTAAACCTGGATCAGATATGGGTCAACATTACATATCTGTTAGGTCATCCAGAACACACACAATTCAGTGTATTTACATGACTGCAGGGTGGCAAGTAATATCTGATCACTTACCGAGTGAGACAGACACATAGAGATGATGAGGGACAAGGTTACCCTCTCAGAAAGTTTTGACTGAATCTGAAGCTGTAAAAAGAGTTTGGATGGACTCCATCCTCTGTGTCATGTGACTGTTGAATTTTTTTTATATGCTCCCAAGTACCCTAAATACAGATTTATCACCTTGTCAAGCCATAGTCACAGACTGTCTTGGATAGGTAGTGTTGTTTTCCATCAAATCTGTATAGGCAAGGACTGCTGTGTGCTTGGGTTTTTGACTGCCTTAAATGTTTGGATCTCATTTTTCTAGATGCCCTTGGGATTACAATATATTTGGTCCCATTTTCCATCCATTAATACTACAGAGTGTTGTGACTGCCAAATTATTCCTTTCCACTAAATGCTTCCTCTAAATATTTAATTACAAGTATTCGATGTGTGGGTTTGTGGGATTTTCAGTTTAAAGAAGTAATTTTTGTGCAATTTAACAACAGCTTTCAAAGAAAAAATAGA
Organism: Phoebastria nigripes; assembly: GCA_035582835.1. NCBI lineage: Eukaryota > Metazoa > Chordata > Aves > Procellariiformes > Diomedeidae > Phoebastria > Phoebastria nigripes. Next base: position 359,653 of record JAYKAV010002823.1, read on the forward strand.
TTAATTGCCAATCATTGCCAATAAAGTATGTGTGCATCGCTATCAGTAAAACGGATCTGATAAAAAGACAAAGAATGATCAGTTCATAAATAGATACAGAAAAAAAATTGTCTTCTTTATTCCTGAGAGTAAAGTATAACTTAATAAGATTTCAAAGTATGTTATATTATAACTTGCTACCTTTTCTATTATGTTAAGTAGCCTAAATGTCTATTAAATAATTTATAAAATTATATGCAAACTCTATATTTATTTAAAACCCCCCCTAATCTTATATGCATAGAATTCCTTGATGTTAGAATATATTCAGTCATCGAAACAACTAATTAACAAGAAGTGACATTCAGTGGCTTATTGAAAGTAATATTTTTCAAATAACCAAAGAGGATGGAATAAATCGTTGGATACAGGATTGTAGTTCTGAATATAATCTTACAGGAATGTAATGAAAGTATCAGTTAATGCCTCAATCAATAATGATGTGGATTGTGGATTTGAGGAGAAAACTCATCAATATATTTTATGATCTAATGTACAGCTTTACATCTTTCAAGAGATCAAAAAGAAATGGATGGAACAATGTTTTATTCACAATATAAAACAGAATAGGAGGAGGATTTATGTTTCATAAGAGGAGATTTTCAGCTAATTAATTGTGAGTTTCTACAATGCTAAAATTAGTTGGTACTGCATAATTCTAATTAAATTCAGGGCCAACTCAAGTAATTCTAACTAAAGAATCACATGATCAAAGTTCACAGCCAAACCCACAGTTCTCCATATATTTTCCGTCTAAGCTTCAACTTTAGGCATGGGCATAAAATGTGCTGGTATTCTCATGAATCTGTGATGAGAATTTACTTTCCATATATGAGATGTACTTTGACACATGAAGGTTTGTATTAAAAAGGCAAAAGGAACTCAGTTAGTATGCAATAGGGATTAAATTGCATGTTTATGTGGCATGGAAGATCGCTTTAAATAACTGATGTTTTTAGTGATTTCTAGACTTCCTGGTAATTCTGGCCTTTGATAATCAGCATTACCAATATACGATTGAATAAGTGTGTAATATCTCATTATCCTATTGATATCCCAGTCAATCCTAGTTCTCAGAACTGGCAAGTGAACAAGCAAGTGGTAAGAATGATGGCAATTTCAGTACACCGGACTATGATTTACATTGGCTTTATTCTCCTGAAATTTATTTTGACACTGCGTGACTATGTATGGAGACACATGAACATTTCATTTCAGCTAACGGAGCAAAGAAATGTCGCCATTCAACATGYTGTTTTAAAACATGTTCTTTAGTATATGCACTACGAAGAACCTAAAATTCATTAGGGTACACAGACTACATATAGTCATGATAAACTATAACACTTAGTTTGTTTAAAAGCATAATGAGAAGAAATATTACCCTCCTTTTATAAATGTCAAACTGAAGATCATAAACTTTGAGCTGTTTTTCCCAAGGAAATAGAAAAAATAAATTCCAAACATAAAGATTTGCTCACATTTCTTGGTTTTTAATCCAGTGTTTAATTGCAATAATATTTTTCCTACACTGTGAATAAATTATTATAAATCAGCTCTGTATTTCAGCACTTCAGAGCACTTCAGGCCATCCTCTGTGCTGAGCAATCTTTAGATAAGAACAGGTCAGCACTTTCTAGACAAAGTTCTGGTGTTTTTTTATTGAAAGATAGGGTGAGATTACTTCTTTCTTTGCAACCAACCCAACCCAACCTTATTCTTAGTTTTTCATGTTCTGTGAAGTTGGCCAAGAGGAAGAGGAAATGTAAATGGGTGAGAATGCTTTCTTTGTATTTCCTCATTCCCCTTTTTCAATAAGAAGAAAAAAAAAAGCTTTTCAAATTATGAAGGAAAATGCTTTCTATTTTGATAATGGTAAATGAGTGATGATTTCCAGCCACTCACACTGTATATCCCTAACATATTCCTTCCTTTTTAGTCACAAAAAGTGTACCAACAAAGGAAGATGGCATAGATCAAGATAAGGCATTTTGGTCCATTTACCTCAGTGTGATCTTCAGCTTTTAAATGCCAGGCTACATGATTTTCTGGTGCCTTTCATTCTTTGACTCCATAATGATACTTCAGTAACAAGAGTTCGAAGTACAGAAATACATTGCACCTCTGCTTCTCTTCTCTTTACTTAATTTTTCTTTTATTTTAAGATGTAAGTGCTTCTTCTGGTGGGGAAGGCTGACATTCAGTGTGCCTCATAACTCAGCAGCTTACTCCACTCTCACTTCTCTGCCAGGCTGAGGATCTAGGAAGCCTTCCTCCTTGGGAAAGAAAGCTTTTCCCTTGGCAGTAATAGGGTCATTTGCTTCCAGCTGCATGAGGGATTGTGGTCTAGAAATCCCTGTTGTTTGGGAAGGCATGACCTTGTTACTCCGAGTGACAGCCCTACACGAGCTCTGCCTTTGACAGTGGTGACCGTGACCACCTGCCTCCACTGTGCCTGAAGGCAGTGCACGTTTTTGGTGTGTGGCAGTCACCAGCTCCCGTAATACCGGTGTGAGCTGCGAGTCGGGGCCATCCCCAGCAGGGGCAGGATCTTGCCCGGCACCCAGCTGAGAGCTGGGCAGCTCCACCACCCCCAGGGTGCCGTCCGCCTTGGACCTCCATGCCTTGAGGAGCCCCCTTCAGAGCTCTGCTCTTACACTGGTAACCTGGAGACCCCTTTCATTCCTTTTTTTTCCCCTCCAAGGGCTGTTTGATAGCTATGCAGCACTGGCAGTTGCCCTGCTCACTGTGTTTGGAACAAGCACAAACTGATCTGCAGCTGCACTTCGCAGGATCAAACCCATCAATTTGTTCAGAGAATTCCTTGCTTTGCTGTAAAAAAAAAGGTTTGTGAGTGAAAATAACCACTGGCTTTGGTTTCTATGGTTACTACTGCACTAAGGAAAACAGCAACTGTTTCATTTATTTATTTATTTCCTATTAAAATGTTGTTTGAACAACCCAGTCTCAGTTTTGGCACCATTTTATACCTGTCCTAATTTTGCTGTTCTTAGTTTCCGATAGGTACCAGTAAGTTCTGTTTTCATGATTTTGCACAAGCTAAAAGTTTCGTGAGAGAGTTGATCTCTTTAGGGTAGTATTAAGGCATTTGTTAAGTTCTTTAAACCTAACCTATTATAACACAATGTTGTTTTAATTAAATGTGTAATGTTACGGGCACTTACATAAGCTCACCTTGTGTCTGCCTGACTTTCAGTGTGGTTGATATGTTCATTTTAACTCTGCAGAAGGGAAAAAGAGGAAGAAATAGTACTGTTTCTGTTCATATGTCATCAGCTTTCCTATCAGTATTTCACACAATGAAATATGAGTATGAATAGCTATTTCTTATTTTAGAAAGAAAGCTCTTACTTTATTTGAATTTTGCTTGAAAAAAGGAAGTCTAATGTTATAAATTGATAGTGATGGTCTTGGGCTAAACCTGAGCTTCACTSTTAGGTTTTAACAACTGACTAATGTCCATCAAGGCCTCATAATTCTCCTGTATATGGAACAGGACACTGGTGTGATTTTTTTTTTTCCAGGTTAAACAGTCCTTTCCTATTCAATTGTTCCACACATGGAAGCAATTCTAAGCCTTTCATCATCCTTCTTGTCCTCTGAATCTTTCCCATTCCTGGTATATCCTTTCTTTTGGATCAGGGGACTAGAGACACAGAGTATCAAAGGAGTAGGTTTGTTGGTTTGCCGTGGATTTATTCAGCAGAATAATTATTCTGTCTTATTTTATATTTGTTTCCTAATACTTCCTAAAATTTGAGGTGCTTGTTTTTCATGCCTGCTAAGCACTATAGCAGATGTCTTCATGTGGCAGACTGTGGTAACACCAAGGCATCACTCCAGAATGGCAACTGCCGCTTCAGGATGCACCATTTTCTGCACAAATCCAGATTATTTTCTTTCCCTATTTTCATTTCTTGACATTCACCTACTGCGAGTTTCATCTGCCATTTCCCTGCCAAAGTGATAGTCTTGTAAGCTCCTTCCGCAATTCTTCAGACACTATCTTCTACTTACATCTTATACTTCTACACTATCTGCTACTTACAACATAACTTTGCATCATCTATAAAACATGTCACCTCGTTACATTTTCCCTTCTCCAGGACCTTGGCTGCATTTTCACTAATCTGTGGAAGTGAAAGCCTTTGCCTAGCATGCCAACTCTGTCACTTTTCCCATGCTAGCCCCCACAACAACTGAACAAAACTGTGCAACGCATCCTATCCCACTTGAGCAATGTAAAATTTAGACATTAATCTACCTCAGTCATGAAGACTCCTTTTTAGCCAGAGAGTGCTAAAAACTCCAGAAATCAACTCGGCTCTTTAACTTTAGACATCTGTCTGAAGGCTAAAGTTTTCTGACATGTTTTCTGGAAGCATCTGTAATATCCACTGAGAAAGGATGAACACTGGATGCCTAGCTGTTAGGGGGTCACCAGGTGAGATGAATCTTATTTCACCTGGGTTTCTCTGGTTTTTTCATTTGTTTGTCTGCAGGGTGGTGAGATGTCAGCTTTGGATTCTGTCATTAGTTTTTCCATTGAAAACACTTGGTTTACAGATCTTTCTGGGGTGTTCCCAGTGCATACAAATATTATATTGGTTTCTGCAGACTCCACAGTTTATTTATTAGGCTGCAGTTCRATTTTTAGTGATAAACTGCCTGATGAAATGAATCACAACTTTTCATTATAGGTAGAAGCTACCTCTCATCTAAAGTGTTAAGTGAAGGCTAAATCACAATTCACAGGAGAACTGAAGTGAAATATAAACCAATTTATTTTTAAAAACAAGATCAATAAAAATTGCCATTTCAAAGATAAAATCATCATGTGTTCTATCCTTAGAATTCTTACTAAACATAACTCATACAATTTTTTAAAAAGGCATGATTTAAATTCAACAACTAGCAAAATGATAATGTTAGAGCTCTAAGAACTGCTCATAGCTCCCATAGTTATTATGAATTAGTTTTCACCAAGACAGAGGGAAAATACATACATTCCTCTTAATGGAGCTTAATTTCTTGTTCAACCAGACTGCTGGCAGTTTATCTGGCAGCTGGGATGATGCTGAAAAAAACAACACAGGACAAGAGAATTTATCAACTATCTATAGGGGTAGAGTCAAAACCTCAGCTACTGTTAAATTGTCATAGTTTCATTTCTTTCTGAGGACCTTCATCAGCATATACCAGATACAGATCAACCTCCACCCTTGTAGTTTCAAATTAGTTTTGAAGGCCATTATATGTTTAGGGTTTTTATTGTCATCCTTAGATGATATTTTTCTATCTCTGACGCTCAACAGATGGAAAATAAAAGACCATTAGAAGTTAGAGGGAAAAACAACTCATACACAGATAATATTATCTCTCAGGTACCTCGGAGCTTGAGAAAATAGTTAAATCAATGAAAAATAGTTGCTGAATTCAGAAAACTAGAGATGATGCTAGAGGAGACAAAAAAACAATTTTAAATTAGCTTGTTCYCTACTTGTTCTTTGACTATCAGCAAAGTTATGGCTTAGATGGTGCCTGGTCTCTAGTTGCCTTTAGCCTAAGGATGAAAATAACAGGAAGTGTTTCTCCATGTAATGGCTAGCAGCTTCATTGCCAGGGAGCTAGATGAACATCAGAAATTCATCTGTTTCAAAGGAAGGCTGGGCAAGTACATGGGAGACACACCTACTATGGATTACTAAACAGGCCACAACTGGATTAAGAAATCCTGAGCTGAAACTGAGCAGAAAATGGTTGGTGGCTGAGCAGCTCCTGGGGAGGAAATATATTTGTGCTGTTCTTACTCTTCTCTGTGTGTCCATTATGGTCACTGTTAATCTGTTCTGAGCAGTGTGGCCATTCTTGGGGGGGGCGCAGTTTATGCAACTGAAAAATATAATTATAGTAGGAGTAATGGCCAAATGAGCAAATGGGTCCACTGTAAGGTCTTAAGAGCTTTAGGCTGGAGAGTTAGAGCTCTGGACTCAGTCCCCTGTTTAATTCTGAGCTTTCGCTGTGCTAGTGTGCAAATCACTGAACTGATCTCATGTCACAGTTTCCCATTTTTTAAATAGAAATAATGCTTCTGCATGTCATCAAGAAAAGACATAAGAACAAAATTGGAGTACTGCTGYCCATTTATTTATAATGGTATGATGCAGACTGATTATGTTTCTGGGTAGCTTCCACAGCCTGGGTTTGGAAGGCCTGCACACGTTTCCATGTTGGTTGAGCAGGACTATACAGGGACCTGAGATTTTCCAGGTTTGATTTTTTCTCCTGTCTTATCTTCCCTTTCTGCGCTCCATCCTTACAAGATAGCACAGCAGTACATTGTTTTGTTAGTATCTAAAAAGATGGATTAGAAAAACTATCAGAGGGAAAACACTTTTGGAAATAGTCTATTTATTAACAAAATCATATTTAAATTCTTGACTTCAGCATGGATTTTTCAGTGTTGTCAGAGCCAACCAATGCCAATACAATATCACATATCCTGGTGCTGACATCATGGGGTGGTCATGAAGTTTTATAGCTGTCTCATGTGTCTACTGGTATGATTGGTGCACTTACATGCAAAACGCTGAATCTTGGACAAAAAATCTGTGACAGAAAGGAGGGGGGCATTCATGAATCGGCCAATCTAGCAGCTAATTCAGAGCAGTAATAGAGCTTCATAGAACGYGTCTTTCATATGTGTATTTTCGGCAGTTGGTGAAAAAGGGCTTCCACATGGTCTCAGACACTTTTAATCATTTCGCCCTGAGGCAAAAGGGATGCAAAGACTGGCAGACTGAAATCTTTTGGAACGGCAATATTTAATCGTTTATGTCCTTCATGAAAAGTTTAACATGACATATTATCAGAATGCCTGTCCCTCCATTAACCATCGTTTTTTCTGTGATTTCTTTTTAAGAATTAAATATAGTCTGACGTTTACCTGAGCCTAATGTAGTTATTAAATATCGTCTAACCTAGTAATTGCCTAAATGACAGCACCAGCCTTACAGCCTTGCGTGAAAATTGTGTAGAATGGTGTTYGCTTGTAACTGTGTAGCTGGTTTTTATTCCAACTTACTTTTCCATTACTCCATTTGGGAATGAAATTTTGTCAGTGCTGAATAGACAAGCACTCCCTCTCTGTTGAAGGAAGCTAGAACTGTAGAGAAGACAGAGGCCTGTTGCACCCAAAAAGTAGAAGCAAGCTTAGCATACTGTTTGCCTTGAAGCAAGGTATAATAAGCACACTTAAGCAGTAAACCCAGCAAGACCGTATGAGCAATTGAAATACCACTATTAGCACTTTGTAACATGGATAAGCTTAAATATATAATTAATAGGCCTAGCCACAAATGGGCAGATGGAGACTTGTGGTATAGATGCAAAAAACAGGTGCAGGAAAACATATGCAAGTAGTAAAATCTGCAAGATAAAAATGAAGGATGTGGAGCAGACAGGAAAGATGTCTGGTAAAATCAAAAGCATTCTGCAAAACAAATGGGAAAAATGTCTGAGGGGACCAAAATAATCCTGTAGAAAAAGGGAGCCAGAAGTCCTGATAYCAGAAATAAGATGCCAAGAGCAGGTGAGACCACTCCTTTTTCTTTTGGGGAAGGTTCAGAGCAGCATAAAACATCAACAATGAGTAAGGACAGGAAGAGAAGAAAGGTCACAGCCCACTTAGGTCCTGGCTTCCTTATTTCATGAGCTCTCAAGTCTGATAACCTTGATCTCATAGACTAAGGACCCTCACGGACCATACACATCAGTGCTAACTAGAAAGGTGTGAGTTTTGTGACATTGTATACTCACTGCTAATTTAGGATAGATTTCTTACGGACTAATTGTTTTGGCTATGTAGTGATAATGATTGATAGTGACTGTCAATGTGTATTCTTACTGAATATTGATACAGTAAAGAGGTTTTGAAGTTTGAAACTGGCATCATCTGTCAGTCTTTTAAGCATGCCTATCAGAACCATCTCTGATTTCCTAATATATGGCTCTATATATCTGTTGCAACAAAGCACTGTTCTTCAATGCAAATGAAAGCAATGAAGCTACATAAGAAATAACAGCTACTGACTCCACCAGCGCTGGCTATGTCTTGACTCACCTTTTGAGTTGGTTTTCCCATCTCTCATTCTCTGGACCCTTCTTTTGTGTCTKGTCTGCAAAGTAGCTCAAAGAGTCTACTTACCCTGCACTGAAGCGATAAAGGTTGTCTAAAGCCCAACAAGTCAAAATGCAGTTTATTTTCTCTTTTATACATTTTGAATGAGATTGAATGTATATCACAAAGGACTGATCACAGGGTGTAAATGCTTTTGACAACTAAAAAGAAACATAAACAATAGGATACTACAAAATAAAGCCAGGAACAATCTGTTTTGTGAACGCACTCTCCACATCACTACTTTCTCCAGATTTGAAACATGAGACATTCTATATTGAATATCTACATTCTGATACTCTAAATTAAACTGTTTTACATAAAATTATCTTGAAATGACATGGACAAATGTGTCTGTTCTAGTGCACATTTCAGCTATAGGTTTCAAGCTTGTCAAAGATAGAGATCGTCTGCTTCAGTGGGTCATGAGAAGAATACTATCTAACCCATTGAAACTATAATAGAAAATCATGATTTACACRCTAAAGCCCCTAAACTACCTAATGACGGAAAATACTGCTTTCCGCCATCATGCTAATTAAAGTGTCACTGAGGTTAGGAAACGTCCTTTGTACTGTGATGACAGAAGATGCAGACAAATTGAATTTCCTTTCTGATGGTGCTAGGTAAAAGATAATTGACCACTTGTTATTCCTAGGTGTCATGTAATAATAGGACAGCAAAAGCCTAGTCTATAATGAACATACTGTCCTCAGAGATAGATTTAATCAAAAAAGAAGATACAGGAAGTTTAAAAAACAGTCATATGGGAGAAAATAAGCTCTCCTCATTAAAACATTGCAATGAAAATCTAGACACTGCATATGCAGTATCTACACACTGCATATGCACACAAACTAACATATGTGTGTGTTTTATTTCATCCTATTTTTCAAATATTCCAAAGCTGTCTCCATGGACAAAATTGTAGCACTGTAACATCTTAGAAGCAAATATTATTGTACTCTACAGTTCTCAGCTGAAAGACAACACTATGATTTTGTTGAACTGATCCTCAGAGGTGTTGTTCTTATGACTGAAGTATTGCTTTTTAAAATGCACATGAATCTGAAAAGTAAGTTTGTGAGAGTTTATTTTTAGATTTCTTGAGAGTAACAGGCAAAATAATGGGATGAAAGAAATAAAAGGAAAATACACAAATAAGGATTATTATTATGAGCTGTTATTTTTTACTTGTATGACAGGGATGCATCCAATTGCCATCTCCTTGGCGCAAGGACTGTTTTCATACTGTATGTTTGTGCAGTAGCTAGAACAACAGAATTCTGTAGGAGCTATGGTAACACAGATAAATAGACACAGCCCTGCCTTCCCTCCACTTACACTTTCTTTTGGGTTAGCACAAATGTTTGTGCATACTGAGGACTCATACCGATATGAAAAGAGATACAGCCACAGGAGACGCTCAGGTCCAGCAATGGGAATATACACCTAAATGCAGATACCAAACATAATCTTGACATTGTCTACACATTGCCACTGTGTAATGTAAATTTATAGATTTTTCATGCCTGTTGTTTGGCCAGCTGGCTGCTAACAAATTGAATGCACTGCTAATACCCTGTGTGGGGAGAGTATTTTCAGTCTTATCTACCCCATCCATAATTTTAGAAACATGTGTAGTGATCTTAGTATATTCAGGCCTTCTGCTGGTGCTACAAATTTGGAAAAAAAAAAATCAAACTGCCTGATTTCATAGACCTTTTTTTAGGATCTCAGGATAAATCATTTGTTGCTGTTCTGTAGGCTGAAAAGAATCAAATGAGTTTAAGTACAACACTATGTTTCCAAAGAATATTGATTTTCATCTGAAAAAAATAAATAACCTGATGGATGATTCACAGATTAAATATGAAAACACATTTTGTCAAGATCTGGGAATATGTGGTCTATGAAATGAATAGGTTAGCAAAGATATATGTTGATATATAGTCCACTGAATGGTTGTATTTTCAGATTTTAAAAAAATTAAAATAAGAAACCTGTGGGAAAACTAGTTAACCTTGTTCAGGGATCACTAAATTTAACGATGCAGAATCATCAGAGTTGACAATATCTGATAGCACAGGTGGGGCTGCCTCTAGATTAGGTATGTAAGAGTGTAACAAGCCCCGCTGAGCAGCAAAAGTGCCCCTTCATAAGCAAGTAGGCAGAACTGATCATTGATATTCTATACTTCACCAATACTTAAGTAAGCATTACTAGAGAGCTGCATTTTAGTGGTGGTGTTTTATTGGACTGGTATGGTTACCTGCCTTTGAGGACTGGCTGTCAAATCTAGATTCAACACTCAGTAGAGATTAAGGGAAGCCTAAGGTGTAATTTTGTTGCTTTTCTAGAAATGGAAGAAAATAAAGTGCTATTAAGTGATAAATAGAATTAAAATATAGCTTAGCTCCTCCTCTGCAAGCAAACGTTCTTTGCAAGTGTGGGGTGACAGAAAAGTCAAACCCCAAAGTTCTTCAGTGACTGTCTAAGAAGACCTTCTGTGCCATAAGTATGTATTAGAAATACTTGTTTCTGCATTGTCCAGATCCCCAGAACAGGGGAGGACATGGGCTCACTTAAGACCCTGTGATCCCTGGATTTTTGACAACATATTTGTGTCACTGGCAATGAGCATGAGTAAGAGCTGCCAGATGGTCCAGGATTGCAGGAGAGATGCAGCAGGGTCTAAATGTCACCTTTACAGTCCTCCTAAATCAACTCTGGTGAATGCTCACTGGCTGTGGCTGAGACTCAGCGCCCGTGCAACTTTGCACAGAAAATTTGAAGAGCTGGAAAAGTCTGCAAAGTGAGTTTTGCTGGAAAATCTTGTCTAGGCATATTTACACAATTCTGCGCCAGAATTCTATATCTCTATCAGTGATTGTAATTAGTCCCTTTTATCAATAATATCCCTTACAGGGAGTGTCCCCAGGTACCTTCTCCAAATTCCAGTGGTTAATGTCTGTTGAATTTTTAGCACCAACTACAGACAGTGATAAGCTATCCAATGTGTTAGAAATGAAAAAGATAGTATTTTGGTTAGAATAAAAATGTCTCTATGTTTTCCAAGGTAGCCTTTTTTTAAAAATGCATTATGGGAAGAAGACGATCTTTTTTCAAGAAACTCCTCTCCCCTCCCCCCATTTAAAAATATATCATGGTGTTAYAATGAAGTAATCACATGATGAATCAATGACAGAAGGATTGAAGTCCTTTTCTAGAAAAAAAATATATGGCTGATGTTTTTAATTATCTGGGAAAAAAATAGAAGAAATTACTGTGATGACACTGTAGTGAATCATGTCCTTTAAGTATTGTCACAAGATGATACACCCATCAAAGTTGAGGGGTATACTTCCATTCTAACATGTAATTTTCCTGTGGAAACTCATGCTCGATGAGATGCTACTTTTCAGTTATAAATTATGATAGTTTAATCTTTTGTTGGTTTATTGCTGTGAAATCCGAAGATACGGACCGAGCTCTACAATTTATATATGATAAAATTGTAATGCTATGCAATGACACACAGACTAAATAAAAATTTACATTGCTGAACCATTAAACTGTATCTCTAATGAGAGCCCAAACTGAACTGATCATTAACAACAAAGCCAAAAATCCTCAGAGTTTCCAAGAGTCAGAAACCTGTTAGTACCAGGAATGTCAGATTATCTACTTCCCAAGGAGATATATTTTTGTACTGGGAGGTATAAAACATGGAAATTATTGGAAAGGACACATTTTCCTGACATTCTCTAGGAGCTCCATTATGCTAAAAGTAATTCATTTTTAGCACTCATCATCCGAAGATGTTGTTCATAAGAAGAAAATATTCATTATTTCCATTAAACTCCAGTAAATGTACATATCCCAGCACATCTACAGTCCCCAAAGAAATTTCTACAATCAAATCTAATTTGGCCAGCCACACAATCTCAGCAAACAAGGTTAATAAGACATTATAAAAATGCTGATGAGTTTCAAGTGAATCCCAACTTGGCAATCATCACAAAAACTATTACTATTCAAAAATGATACGATGTCAAGTTAAGGTCCCTTCTCCCTCTCTTCCACAGTTGTCCAGTGTATAAGATCTTTTTCAGCATTAGGGTTTTTTAACCCCTATGTCCAGCTCAACATTCTTCCTAGTAATAAAAGCAAGCATTTTGAACAACATTTAGGATCTCCAATTAAATGTTTATTTTCTCATGGAATTACTTCAATAGTTAGCATTCTGTCTCTAAGCTCATACTCTGCAAGGGCAGGAATTCATCTTATATTAAAACAGTAAAAAGTATAAATCCTAACTAGTTCTTTTGATCTTCTAGGCTTTCCTCTTCATTGTTAAGATTTTCAATCAGCATTCAGGATTTTATTATGTTTCTGTCCTTCAAATAGGACATTTAAGATGCTGTCTGTCTGCAGCAACTTCTTGCTGATGGTGTTTATTTCTACTGTGCCCATAATTGACAGTAAAATAATTGAAGATGGATAGACAGGCAGAGGGCACTAGTTTCAAATGTGCCCCAAAAAAGGAACATTCATGAATGAAAACAAAGTTCCAAAAGCTCTTTTTACATAAAGCTGTTACGTGACTGCAGCAAGTTCCTCTCTTCTGTTAGTGAAAAGAAAGGATTTAAAACCATGAAGAATCCTTTGTTGCACAGTACATTGCCACAGTTATTGTTACCATTATTTATCTTCTAAATAGTCGTGAGCAGAATTTGTGAGTAGACTCTTCTCCCAGGAAAGGCCAAGTTGTGTTAAGCACTGAACAAGCATGTCTCAGGAAGCCTATCATATAAATGGCGAATGAAATGGAGGAGACAAACATGGTCTGCAAAGAACAGATTAGTTGATCAAGAGATTAGGATATATGCAAATTTTAGAGAACCAGGAGTAGCAATTACAAGTTGCCACCTGCTTGATCTTGCAATTAATTTTATGAATTGCAGGATAGGTACATTTTGAAAATGTTTTTTTGAAGAGAGTGAATAACAATTACCAGGTGACACATTTTTGGTTATAAAATGCATTTTTGGGCAACAAAGACTGTTTATGAATTTGTGTTTAATTAGTAAGATTATGTCAATCAAGACAACCCCGGGAAAAAATGGAAGCAAGTTAAATTGTATTTGCATAACCAACATAATTTGGTTATTATTTAGCCTTATTGTTTGTATTTTATTATATTTAGTTATTATTTAGTTTTATTATTTAGGTAACTAAATTTAGATTTAAACATAACTAATTTTACTTTTTACTTATTTTATATGAAAATAAAAGGCTCCTTGAAAATTAATCAAAATCTTTTGGTTTAGTCAAATTTTATATGATCAAGAGTGAATTTCTTTTAATTTTTTGTTCTGGCGGGAAAGCTGAAATGTTGTTTCAGTTTGACTCCAAAAGAATTGCGTCCAAGGTAATTTTAATGTATAGCTTCACCAGTGAACCAAAAACAATACTTCAGCTTTTTTGCACCACTTGCTCTATGAATCTGGTATCCTAGTTATTGCCAGACATTCTGTATCATTAAGTACAAGTGATTTCTTCTCAGTCTCTTGTGGTTTATTCAGCTAGCCCAAAGCTGAAAAACTCAGATACATGAATGAATAGTGTATCTCTGAGCTATACCATGTTTCAGAGAAAAGACAGGACAAAATTCAATATCAAATGGAATTAATTTCTTACTTTCCCAAAGTACTGTTGTATAGGATCATTCACAGTTAGCAGGAGGACGAATTCTCTCTCCAAGTAATCAAGTTTCTTGCGTGATCTTTTCTTGCTCTTCCCCTTTTTTCATCTCGGTTTGCTTTGACTGATCTTTTTTACGAGGTTTGCCTCTTAACCTGTTTCCTAATATCCCATGAATTTACACTAAAGTCTATATCCCAGACACAAATCAAGTACATCTAAATCTTCCTGTCAAGGGAAGATGAATTCATAAAAATGTAATTACCTCCAGCATGAAAAATGCCCCGAAGTACCTTCCATCCGTCAAAGCTTAATTTCTGTGTGATAAGCTACTGTAGATATTCCTGAACTACAAAAGAGAGTTAAAAAATTGCTGTTGCTGGTTTTTGTGCCATGACATCACAGTGGCCAATTTTCTTGTGTTCACTAAGTAATTTTCAAACACGATCTCTTTTTAATACATGCTATCTACTTAACAAAAGGAAACCAAACACTGATTCCTCAGTGTATGTCTGGAAATAGATAAGGCAGTAATTTGGACAGCAAGAGATTTCATCTGACAAGAAACAAGAAATTCTGTGAGATCTTAAAGAATGCAGTCATTTTTCTTAGCTTTCTTACTGCAAGTTTTTACTCCACAAGAGMGATTTTCCTATGACCCTGAAACTCTTGTGCTCTCGATGCCTTAACTCCTGGCAGAATCCACTACAAAACAAACTCCACAAAAGAGCTTTGACAAATTCAACACAACTGTTGCAGCAACTTTCCACTTAGCTCACTAACAATCTCTTTCTGCATTTGGTTTTGATTGCAATTTCTTTTTAACTTGTATACATCATTCATTAAACACATTTGTGACTGTAGCAGCAATGGTACAGAAGGATGCAAATTTACTGGGAGGCCTCGTGGTACATGCTGGTGTGTTTTTACCAGAGTGACTGAGCAACTGTGGTCTGAACGGTAATGGAGCCTGACAACACGTTATAAACAAAGCTTTATTGATGCAACAAGAAAGATGAGCAACAACATGCCCATACGGCGGCTCACCCAATCACCTACAGCAAACACAGGATCATAAGCGATGCCATGGCTCCGGCGGGCTGCCAGGGACACTTGGTGTCTGGGTCATCTGGCAGCAACAGCCACTCATGAAAAGGCCTTTTGAATGTGGGTAAGAGTCACCTTGCCACTTGGCTCCACCAATGATAGTGCGATATGAGAGAGTCATACCGAACATGGACAATGTGGGCAGCATCCTGCCTACGCTGCCAATGTCGGTCAGGGGGCAGGGTGTCAGCAACCAGGCCTCTCTCAAGGGATAAAAATAGTGTGTTTCATAACAACTGAGGATGTGAGTTTTGTGACCTCTAGCATTACCACATTTGAACACCTGAGGATTGATGCTGTTCAAATCTGCCAGCACTGACAGGTCTAAACTCCTGTTGGTCTTCCATGCAGCAGAGAAGGATCAGCTGGCTCCCACTGTGGGAGGTACATATAGTCCTGCAGCTTTCCGTCAGTTTAGGTTAATTTTCTACTTAGGGTAGRAAACAGACTTTTAGACCTTCATATCTTGTCTTCATGCCCATTTCATTCTGGAGAACCCCATTTCACTAAAARTATGCAAGAGGGCTTCTATAAGGAAGCTGTAAGAACTGGAGTATGTAAGAGCTGAAATACATATGCCATCATACTCCGTGCAGAAGTCCGTGCATACATTCTGATATTCCGCCCATGTCATTATTACAATAGATGATAGGGATTCATGTATTAAAATCCTTCCTGAAAGTTCTTATTGTAAGCAATGTCACTGATGTGGAGGTTATCACATAACAGTGCAGGTATATGAATTAGCTTCTTTAACATGTTTCTTCTAATATTGATCTAATTTGTTATATTGTAGGCATTTTTATACTTCAACCATATGCTTCTGTTTAGTTCTGGGGAAAAGTCTGTGAACAAGGAGAAGCTTTGTGAAACTTTTATATTCTAGCCAAGACAGAGATCCAACTTCTAGAGGCTTTGCTAGTTAAACTCCTGGTTACTGATGAGTTCAGCATAAGTCTGTTAAGAGCGATCACCTTGGTAACATAGGTATGCTTCACCTGTGAGCAGCACTGTTACTGGTATGGACAACTCTTATCTTTTCAGTTTCCTGTCCAAAATTCTCATTGTTTTTGTCAAATGGAAAACAAAGCCTTTTCATGTAGGTAAAGCAGCCAATGCTTTTGACACAGAATGCAGTTTGCATTGATATGTGTTCATATAAAATATGCTTTATATGTGTTGCTTCAACTCCAAGACAAAATGCCACATTTCCTGAAGGAATGGGTCTGAGCCCTCCATTTTAGGTCTGGGTTCAGACACTTCATGTGATTGTACATGCTCTTCAGGTTGATTGCTGTTCTATTCTTGTTCCTATTTTCAAGAGTATCATTTGGAAGACACCAGTATGCAGAAATAAATGCTTCAGGACTGGGAACAAATCCATCTTCTCTTTTGCTAAATGCAAGAGAGTTGCTGTCATTTAGAGATTGGAAGATGATGAAAAATATATTAAAATACTGTCTTGCTGGAAAGATATGTCTTTCACAGGAGTAAACAGTGTGTGACTGATAATGATCCTATATAAAAAAATTACATGGCTAAAATAAAATGATAATTCATACAGAAACATCATCAGTGGTTGAACATTCTTAATTCAAAGTAGAAAGCAGCTGCAGGCTAAAATAATTTTTCAATAGCGTTGCTTTCATTCTGGAGAAATATCAGTGATACATGGAGTTGTTGTTTATTCATTTTCAACTTGAACGTAACTGAGGTCAAAGTTTGGATCTATATGTCCAGCAATAGGTCCATGAAGACATCAATCACCACAAGCTTGTTGTTGTTTCTAATATTTGTAGGCTAAACAGCTGAGAAAATGTTTATGTTCTCCTAAATACTAAATATTTATGTTCACTAAAATTAGACATCTATTATCTGTATTATGGTGTCTATATGATAACTTCCAGGCAGTGCTGAGAAAAGCCCTAGTATGCTGGGATCTGTTTAAGAAGCACAAGTGGAAAACAAAGGAAAGAGGAATTATTTATTATTTCATGGTTTCTATATTTAAAAGGCATCACTCAATGCAGGAAAACACTTCAAATAATATAAAGTACAAAGACAAAAGATTATTGTTGTTGAGGTCATACTTCTAGGTGTACAGAGATTTGAGAATAACATGCTTCTAAAAGGTAGCAGGAATAGAACTGAATTAAAGCAGCTTTTTTAGCATCCTTAACACGCAGCATTTTCATTTTATACTGTGCTTCAGACACCCATGCACCTCACTGATTTGTATTGTCACAGGAGATTAGTATCAGCTAAGGTACCTTACTTGGTTTTTGTTAGACATAAAAAAGTAGTATGAGAGCTGAGTATCAGAACATTATAGAATGTGCAGAACTATACACAGAAGCACTGACAGCGGTCACTATTTCCCCTATCCTTTCACTGATGGTAAAATAACAAGATTTTTAATTACTACAACCCAAAAGTTGTATATAAAAGTGATCTTTTCATAGTCTGGGTTTTAACAAGCGCATTTTTCAATTGTTTTGTCTTGGATGATGGCATCATAAAGGCACTTTCAGTTGCATTTTATTTATTTATTGCTGTTTTGTTTTTGGTTTTGTTTTACATTCCATCGATATATCTGTCCAGAATTTTAAGTGACTGGTTTTGGGATTTTCTTCTTTCCACCAGAAAAAATTCAAGGATGTGATTTATGAGCAGAACACAGATCAACAAAATAAAAGGCTCTAAATTCCAAAGCTCGAATTTGATTTTCATTTTATTTTAAATGACATTTACTAGCTTACTTCTCAGAAATTAATTGGTTCACTTGCAGTTCAATCTATTTAAAGTAAGAAGTTTGTTTAGACATGCCTACAGTATAACCATAGGAAAAGTTATTGGTAAAAGAATTATATTCAGAAAGTCACAGCAAGATCAGTATGTATGATAAGAAGTCAGTTACAGGTTTTGTTAATTATCAGTGTAACTTATCTCACATAATGAATAAAAATGAAATTAAAATTAAAAAAAAAAAAAGGTGAGAAACTGAACTGTAAGCATCCAGTGTCTAAAGCCAAGATTCACCCTTTCTTCCCTTTTCTATCCCATTTTCCTTCACTGCAGATTGGAATTCCCTAGGGTAATGACTCAATTGGAGCTAAGATTTTACAGAGCTGGAGCAAACTGCCTTCTCACAAAAGTTTAGTTATTGGTTAAATAAAGAGCACCAAGCTCAATTAGCATAGTAGGTAAATTATTTCAGGTATGTCTTAAACAAAATAAATAAAACAAACAAAAAAACACCAGGCCTTGACAAATAATCGGTAAAACAGCAATGATTGAAAATGGGCTGAAAATGAATTGAAGCGTTTGCTTAGAAAAATCTGAACAGATTTAATTTTTTTCCCTGTGATGAATATGCTTCATATTGAGAATACTGATAATACGGGTACATTTATAGTTTGCAAACCTTGCCAGTAAGGAAACATCAGGAATGCCAAAATCATTATTGCCATTCTTTAGCTCACAGTCCTCGTTCTTCAGATTCTAGTTTAGCCAACAAGAATTATTCTACAGAGTAGCTGATGCATGGGTCTTGGGCATTGAAAAACAAAACTGTGCACATTTATCTTTGTAGAAATAATTTTTCATGCTTATGAAACAATTCAAGGCCAGAATGAAAGAGCATGCAACTTTTCATGACTCCACAAAACATTTTTTTCTCCCTGATTAAACTGGTTTTGAGATTTTTTTCCCCCCCTTTTTGCATGCAAAAGATGAAAAATCCATRGACAAGTTAGTACTGTTTAATATTACTTGTGTTAAGGTTGTAGTCTTCTTCCATTCCTATCCTCTTCTTAATGAAACTGCTGCAATCTCATTAGATTCTTGTATTTCATATGTAACTCCTATATTAAAATGTAGAATGAAAGAGCAAATAGGCAGAAGTCTCTCATTCTATTTCAACCTCCATTCCCTTCTCACTAAAAAGAAAATCTTGAGTTTCCCAAAATCACAAAACATGAAACAGAATAATGAAACATAGATGAAAACTACAGGTCAACTCTCTCCAAAGAACTAACTAACTAATGATAAATGCCATTGAATTACAATTTGCATGGGAGAGGCAGCGCTTGGATCTGAGTAGTTCAAAACTGATGAACATAGCTTGGGTTTCTTAGGTGATAAGCTTGGCTGGTGTCAGATTTTTCAGTACTCAGTAGAACAGGGACCCAAACCTTCAGGCAGCAAGTCCTAAATCCTTAGAATGGCTATTGTATTTGGAACCAATTTATTCTCTTTAGGAACAAAATAAATGACAAAAAAAAAAAGGTTGTTGGGTGGTCTTTTGTTTCTTTACATGGAGAGGAAAAGAAAGGACCTGGTAGCTGTAATAACATGTAGTTTGGCAACAAACATAAAATACAGTGACTGCAGGCAGAACATGTGTTTGTGTGTAGGAAACAAAAAAGCACAGGGAGAAACATTTGTGGAGAGTAATGGAACTACAATAAAGGTGATCTACAGTAAGCCATAAGAGAAATAAAAGAGAGCTCAGAGCACCCCTGCGCTGGAAAACTGTGGAAAGATCTGAGGAAAAAGAAAAGGTGACCTTCTGGGAAAAAAAAAAAAAAAAAAAAAAAAGAAATACAGGGAAGGACTAGGAGCAGAAAATGTTGTGAAATAAGTGAACAGATAGAAGTGGGGAAAAAAAACGCTTAGACCAGAGGGTAACCAGAAAACTACCAAATAATATTCTCTTGACAAGTAAGTACTTAGGGCTGAGAAGCTGGAGGGAAATGGAGGCACAAGGGCCAAAACAAGGGAAAATAATAAAATGTAGAGGGAAAAAGGGATGGGAAAAAGAATGATGAAAAACAGGGAAAAGGAAAAAAGATGCAGAAGGAAAAGACATCAAGAAAAGAACTCAAATATCCCAAATGTACAAAATTAAAAGTAATGCTTTAATCATTTGGTATAAATTACTTTTGAAACACTAGAGCAAACAATCATTAATTGGTCCATTTTTGCTGGAGGATGAGGAATGTTTTAAAAACTAATGTGGCTTTAAAATGAGTTTGAATATACAGTATCCCTTCTGGAGATAAAGATTTGCAAAACATATGTAGCATTAGCACATAATGCTGAGAGTTAAATGTGAATATTAATACTTGATGAGAAAAAGATAGACTTACAATCAAGATCTTTTGTACACCCTTATTTGCAGTTATAAGGTATCTAAATTACTATAAGTAATATATATTTCAGTCCTCATTCTCTTCTATCTTCTTAATACCTTAATTTCTGGACAACTGAGATGATAAAACAAATGTATCTTTTTCTGTTTTAACATAACATTGTGGACCTCCCATGTGCAAAGAAAACCTTTAAAAGAACTTTGACATTTCTAGAAGGAAGTAATCAAATAAAAATAACTCAATGTGTAAAATTGAAAATATGTATAATTAAAAGACATTTATTTTGGGYAGTTGATTCATGATTTTTGAGCCTTCAAGTTAATTGCAATAGCAATCTAGACATAGTAAAATACAAAGAATGTATAATTGCAAGATACAGACTTAAATTTCTATTTACTCTCCTGGCCTCTTGATTTTTTTTAGTTTGGTTAATTGTGTGAAAAGAGAAGCGGACTTTTGCTTTTTTTTTTAAAGAAAAGGCAGCTGGGTATCTTACTGCTATTGGCTTTCAAAGTATGTTAGATATCTAACTGCCACTAGAGCATTTTAAAATTCTTACCAGAGAACAGATCTTAAGTTTTCATTCTTTCACAATCATTAACATTTTATGGATGAGTAAAATTAGTGTGGCAAGTGATAATAACCACTGATACTGCAAAACTTCATGTTATCATGCTTCTGATTATCCTTAAGGACACTAAGCAACTTATAGCTGCCCTAACCACAAAAAGGTCTTTGCCCTAGAATTTCGGCAATCTGTGATTTTAATTTTAGCTCTGTCTCCATGCCCTGTCTTTCAGTTAAGGAGTATAGTTCAGTAAATCATGCATCAGAATGATGACCACAAAAGCATCTTCATTCCATTGTGGACAACCTGAAACAACATTTTAAAAATATAATCTTTTAAAATTTCTGAATGCTCTGGCATGTTCATGCTTTGTCTTCTATATATACTTAAGAAGAAAAAGAAGTTTTCTCGGCGCCTTTGTAGGTCTATGGGGCCAGAAAGGGTCTTAGAAACAAATTAAGAATAAAGAAAAATCAGAACAAATACATATTTTTAAAAATTTGGCACAATTGAAATAAAAAAGGTACTTTTTTGACACCCAAGTAGATGGTTGTCTGCATTRAAATCCATCTTGAGTTTTCAGAAAATCTCTGCTCTTCTTATTGGTATCTTCAGAATATGAAAGTTAAAATGTCATGGGAAAAACAAATCCTTGTAAGTCTAACCTGAAAACCAAAAAGAGAGAGAGGGAGAGAAGAGAAAAACATCTTGGTTGTGCTTAAATGAATGTAAATCTTCAAGAGTGATCAAGCATTATTTTCAGTTGTAGCAGAAAAAGCAGTCATCCATACTACAGATATAAAAATGTAAAAACATAAAGACAAAAATTCAGTAAAATTCAGCACCTTCATGCAAATGCTTCATTAATTCTTATTGTCAGGGATTCTTCAGGCAATGCATCATTTTGCGGATCTGCTTCAATACTTTGAGGTGGACAGGATTTTACTTTGCTCTGATGACTGAACCACACACAGTCCTGAATTCTCTGATGTTTCTCACCCTTGTGATTATATCATGAGTCTTGTGATACTTGATCTTTTATTTAAAGATCCACCTCCTGGAGATAAAAGAAGAACCAGCTTTTATTTAAAGATCCAGCTTTCACAAGGGAAAAAAAAAAAAAGATTAAGAGGAAAAGAGGAAAGCAAGAAACTGTCACAATTAGAACAGCTGAGCTAAACGTGCTGAAAGGGGAACCAAGTTTATATCCTACAAATGGGACTAAACATGGCTATTTTGTCACGGGTATGTGGTTTGCCACAACTGGAGTCATAAAAAGGGATCCTGCCTGTTACAGCATTTAAAGTGTCATGTAATCAAGATGACTGTGAAGCTGCAGAGGCAGGTACCTGGGCAGGCTGAATGAAATGCAAAGCAGCACAAGGCAGAACAGTCAGGGATGGACTGACTGTAGTGGCATGATCAGCCTGAAACTCATAGCAGAATGATCTATTCCAGAGGGCAGTTATGTCACTTCCAAAGTGAATGAATTAAGACAGAATTAGGTACTGTGTAAGTACAGAAAGAAGTTTTATGGGTGGATGTGAGGTATTTCACTATGGAAAAATAGTTCATATGGAGACAGTGACAGTATATGGCCCTCTGTTAATGTCATTACCTGTTACCTGGTTTCTGGTGAAACTTAATCTTACCATTGCTTTTCATTTCCACAGAACCTCAGTTCCTGCTTGGTACAAAGCCCCTCCATTTTCACTTCAGGGTAGGAACAGCAGAGCATAAAAAAATTATTTGGGATAATTTAAATGTATTTAGTAGATATTTCATCTTCACAAAGATACTAGTAGCAAAATTCTATAGTTTCCAAGGATCTTATTCTGCCACCTTTACTCACTGAATATAAGCAAGTAAACTGGAAGAATAAGGCTTTTGGAACAATGAATAAACCATTTGTCACTACAGAAGTACTAGAAGACAGCAGTCACAGGTAAATGATTGCTAACAAACATGGTACCCAACTGTACTAGAGTAATAATATTATATGATAACTCGCAGCAACACTCTGAAAAACTTGTTATTCCCCTTTCCACATTGACTTAACTGTTCCACAAACATTCAAAGGGTATAAAGAGATAAGAAGCAATAAATACTCAGTTCTTGCTTGTACATGCCACAACAAACAGCAATAAACAATCAGTACTATCTATCGTGTGTTTGGTTTACCCTGAAATTCAGAGTTTCATCTTTATTTGTTAGAAAGTTCAAAGAAATGGTAAGTCTTCTRAGCATTCTAAGCTCAATCTTTAATTAACAGGTCACACTTATGGGTTTTACCTGAGCACTTTACGAAATTAATACAGCCATCCAAAACATTTAGACAATGAAACTACATTCAATTTCCCTTCTGTATTGTGAACTTTTACATTTGAACTACATTTTATGCTTCTTCACAGGATTTTAATCACTTGTGTTGCACGTCTTACTAACATGTTACAGGATTCTGTTTTCCTTTGGGTGGGAGATGAGAAAAGACAGAAAATTCCACTGAAGTTATATAGGGTTCAACAGGTAATTGATATGATATACACCAAAAGCAAGAGCAGAGTGCTGCAGCATAAAAATGTTCAGAGCAAACCGGTTAGCCAAGGCAGAGCACTTGGATGGGAAGAACATACATATTATTTCCATAATCATCATTCCTATGTATTTCACATGAATTGGTTGCTGAAAGATCAGAGGATGACTTCTACGCCTTAATTTTAGCACTTTTTTCCCCGCTTTATGGGGGGCAATGTAATTGTGGACATTTCTCCTGAGGCAAAGCCAGATCAGATGAAACTGTCACTCAGCTTTCCCCTGAGTATGTGGGAGGGAATAATGAAGGTACCCAGAATTCTGAGCAATATTGTAGCAGCTTAATTTTAATTACCTTAAACAAAAAATAAGAGGAAAAAAAACCTCCCACGATTTTAGAGGTAATCACTTTACAAGAAATGTTCATGCTTATTGACTACCATAATTAGAAGTACTTTCTAATTTATAAAGGAGACATAAGGAAGGAAATTAGCAATGATTTCAGTGTTCTTATGGAATGAAAACCCAATGGCCGTGCTGAGAAAGAAACCCAGCTGTGTTGTTTCATGAATTCTGGGTTAGGAAACTTTTAGAATGCTGTATTGATTTTTTTATAAATGTCACCCCAGTTTAGAGAGACTCACTTGTTTGAAAGAAAATGCAAGTGCAAAGCTCATGTCAGGAAGTGTATCTTTTCCACATAAATTGAAATCTGAATTTAACATATTTTTTTTAATTCTGTTAGTACACTTGCCAAAAGCAAAGCATAAAGAACAGTAAGAAAAAAAAACCCTCTTATATTTAATTTTTTAAAATGATCACACTTGCTTAGTCATGCCTTCTTTCATACTGAGTCAGAAAGCAACCAGCACTTTAAAGGGAAGTCCACAATTAATGACACCTCTTTTCAGGAGATCTATCTTACTCCACAGCTTTGTCTAGCTGTTTTATAGACACCTAAGTCTCCCAGACATGGCTTGGTCTATCCTAAATTTCCTGGACACTAATGCACACTTAGAATCAATATCACCYGGGAAGCTCTGCATCCTTCTCTTGCCTTTTCATATAAGCTAAAGTTTATATGTTTCTTCAACAAAAATTCCCTTCACAAGCCATATGTATAACTTCTTCTCATGGTCAATACGAAATTCAAGATAAAGGAGAGTGAGATGTGACTACTTGGAAGGGGGAGGTTAATCTTTGGTTGAATGTCTTGTGATTGGAGTACAAAAAACTGGGACAGCTCTATTATTAGCTTTTCATGTGAGATATTTCTCCCTAGTGGCTTTTAAATTATGTAGGGAAGGGCTACTTTTTACCTTTCTTAAAACAGCATTATTGCCCAGTATGGAAGGGAATGAACAAGAATCTTAAATTTCTCTCTTTAATTTCATGATTACGTGGAAGAACCATCATAGGACTGTTCCTGAACTTTTTAAAGTAATGTAAAAGGAATCTCTAGATATTACAGTGCTTTCTAGTCTGAGGACCAGGCATGTAAAGGTTAAGAACTTCGATTTAAGTAGTGTCATGGCTCTAGCCCTTAGGGAAATGTATGACAGAAGAGAGACTGGAACACAGCTTTTCTGAATTGCAAGTTAATGCTATAACCCACTGCATCATCTTTCTTATTTTCACTTCTGTTTGATTAAGAAATTATTTTTTAACATGCCTGCATACCTATTAAACCATGTGTACGTCTGATGCTGGGTAGTTGTGTCTTTTACTTAGGTTAGAAGGCAGGTACTTAAGACTAGATTGATAAGGATTTTTAAAGGTCATTGTTTCAAAGTATCTAAAACCTTTAAAGTCTTGCCTTCAGAACCTTTCTGAATTGAGCTCTCAGTGGCTGAGAAATTATGTAATAGAATTTTACTGGATACCTTAAAAGTCTAATTTTATCCTCTATTGTCTTCGTATTTAAATCCACATTGAAGACAATTAGCTCTTGATTATGGCTTGGTTAGTGATCCTGATCAGGGTGGGAACTTTCTAACATATGACAATCTTTGCAATTACTCCTCAGTCTAACATCTCATGGCGACATACTGTTATGAAGTCTTATAAAAAACATGGATTAAAGTATGAATAAATGAAATGAATCAATTATAACACACTATTGTTTAAGTCAGTATGACTAATGTTCCCACTGTACAATGTGTGATGTATGCATATAAAAACAAGTCYCCACACAGGACACTTTTGCACCTTCCAACTTCATGTATACAGATATATGTGTAAACTCAATCACATTACACTATTGCAATTAAAGATAATAACTAACTTTGATGCTAAAAATAATATCCCTATTTCCCTTGTCTACCATTCTTGATAAAGAGATATAGATTAAAAGACATCTAGGAATATCACTCTTAAGTGTCAGCCTTAATTTTTTCTGCCAATCTGTTGATGTCTTGATACGTTTATTATCTCTGTTAGTAAGAATTCATGACCTTTCATACTAGGAACTGCAGCTTACTAGATGTGTTACTTACATACTTTCAAAGCATGCTTTCATTGCATTTCTGGAGCAGTGTTTTGAATTTATGGAATAGAATSATAGAATCATAGAATCATAGAATCATTAAGGTTGGAAAAGACCTCTAAGATCATCAAGTCCAACCGACAACCCAACACCACCATGCCCCACTAAACCATGTCCCTAAGTGCCTCATCTACACGTCTTTTAAATACTGCCAGGGATGGGGACTC
>JAYKAV010002823.1:387644-401127 GCA_035582835.1 Phoebastria nigripes
GGCCTCCGACCACCACATCTCCCACCAGTCCTTCTCTGTTCGTAAACAGCAGGTCGAGCGAGGCACCTCCCCTGGTAGGCTCCCTCAGAATACTTGAGCTATAGGCCAAGAACTTAATCTGAGGGATACCTATTGCTACTATTTATTCTAGAGTGCTTAAAGCACTCATTTAAAATAATAATTGAAGTGATTCATGATGATTTTGCCTTGGAAGAATTTGAGGGATTTTTCCCTCAGGTGTTTTATGACATTTCTTATTAGCATTTTGAGCCTAAGATACAATGTGCAAAGATTTTTTCAGGAAAGAATAAGTTACAAGCCTGCAATATCAGGCACGTGAGCAATAATCCAAAATGGAAGGAATCAAACATATGAAACTATTCATCGGGGCCAGGGCAAGCAAGATCCAGACCTCAGAAAGTAGATTTAAAAGAAAACAAGTTTCTGCAATGGGAAGAAAGGAAGGAAAGAAAAATAATTACCACTTTAACATCTTTCTTAGCCCCCATCTGAACCCTCCATAATGTCCTCCTGTTACTGCAACATTATATGGCACTTGAGATCAAATCATGGCATCTTAGTTCTAATTTTGGCAAAATAAAGCTGGCTGGAGCTGGAGGGACCTGAGTAAATCCTCACATGCAGGCTGCTGTAACCTCAGAAATCAAGTACCCCCATCTGGCCCCATCTGACTAGGAGAGGCACCAAAAAGTATCCCTGAACGGTGTCTGGATGCACTTCAACAGCATTCTTCTTGGACCTGTTTTCAAACTGACCTCATAACATCTTTGCAAGCAATGCTTCCACTTTCTACCAGTGGAGGAAAGTTTTGTGTGCATTAAGTATAGAGGCACATAGGCATCCCAGCGTCCTGCCCCATACCTGAGCTGCTCTTGGTGCAGGTAGAGCACTTTTGATACTTTTTCTGGGATATGTAACTAGCTTTATATTAAAAAGAATGATGAGAAATTTGTAAATCAATAGTAAAAGTAGAGGTAACTTTCTGAACATTCAAAACTGGCTATTAGCCTCACAGAATCATTATTTTAGCACTTTAGCACTATTTCTCAGTCTTACCTATGAATCCTATATATCACATTATAGCATACCATTTTCTTTTTACTGTTCTGCAAATGGTTTCTAAAACTCTACTTACAGCTTGTCATTAATTACAAGGAATATGTGAATCGGCTCACATTGCAGATGTGCAGTTTTTCTGCTTTAATAATTTTAAAATCCTCCTTTTTCTCAGCTAGATGTGGTCATGCTGCTTTAAGGGAGGATCAATCTATTTTCCAGATTAAAAATCAAAAAAAGGAAACAACCCCAAGACACCAAGGAGGCTTCTCATATGAAGGGACATTTTAGGCACTTTATTTATTAGCAGGAAATACAATATTACCAAAATGAAAAGCAGAACGACCCAGAAGTATTTCCTTAGGGCAACAGACATCTATCCTCCCTCCTTGAAGGGAAAATTCTTCATCTAATACTTCAGTTTTGGACTAAACATCATGATCATAATCAAAGCGGAGAGTGAAATTACTGCTTGAGGACACACCAGGAAACCTCTGCTGGAGGTTTCCACACTAGCCCCAGACTCACAGACCCTTTCGTGAGCCTTGAGCAGACTTGGAAATGAGTGTTGGGGTCCAAAGGCCTCATGTATTGTTTCATCACAAATACCCATAAATTAGAATATTAATGCTATCCTGAGACTATATAATCTGCCTACAAAATTCCTCCAGTCTGTGCAACCATTATAGAAATTTCTGAAGGTATGCCTCCGTTGACAGGGCAGAAGAATTCAGAGAATGCAAAACCCCTTCCTTTTTATGGATATGGGGCAGGGTAACTACCTGGGTCCCATCCTGACATGGAGTCACGATGCAGCCAAGCTATGCTCCCAGATCTAGGAACCAAGGAAAATTTCTTGGTCCCACCCTGTAACTTCATGTTATTTAAAAGTAACTCCAGGTTGCAAAAGGAAATGGTTCCCAAGCATAAAATTATGTTAGCAAAACCTGAAAACATGCCTAAAATATTCTTTCTCCCATTTTTAGAGTAGTATCTTATTCTGTCAAGATTAATGTACACATGGCTGCAGATGGTGCCAAGGTATGAGAAAACGAGTAAAGGTCATAGCAGTTTGGTCAGATGAATACCAACAAGCATGTTTGCTGTAAGTTCTTCTTGTCCAGTTTCTGAGAAATGTTTAGAAAAGGGTTTAAAAGAAGTAATTGATAAAAAATGAAACTTTATTTCATTTTAAACAGAGATTGAATCGGAATTATTTTAATATTAACAACAATATTATTTTGCCAACTTTACCAAATGGCAATATTACAGATACAAATCTTTTATATTTATAAGAGGAATTAACCTCTGTCTCTTTGATATATGTTTCTACAATGTTCTCAATGTCACCTGCTGAATTTAAACCAGAATCTGGATACAGATATGTCTGCTGTGTTCTCAGCAGGTGCTGAGGCTAAATATACCTCAATCAGTCCAACATGACAGAAGCCTGTTCCAGCTTTCCCTGGTTTTTCTTAGACAACATTTATTTCTGATCTGGCTTAGTACGCACAACTTCCTTCAAACTTACCACTTCATAACTGTACTGCCAGAATCAGATGCCTCTCGTCTTTGAGCTCTGTTCCTTTCAGCATGCACAGTGATGAGTCATTTCCTTCAAACCAAATGGAGTTATATCTGTGTGATATTCCTGTAATTATGATTAGAATCAGCTCCTAAACTGGAAACCCTTAGGGAACTTTTACCCCCCCCAACACAGTCTGGCTTTTGAGAAAGGTGTTAGAGACCTGCCAATCACCTGACATTCCTTTGTGCTCTCGGTATGGCGCAATCTGCTACATAGCTCCATTGAGGACTCCTGGATGTGTTAATGTCAAACTTGCTATGGCAAACAACAGATGTGTGGACAGCAAAACTTGTACTGAGTGCCTTTGTGACTTACTTGGCACAGTATGAAGCATGTAGTACAAATATTGCTGTTCAGTTAAGTCAACATGTGGCCAGTTTTTTAAGAGGTTGCAGAAGGATGAATTCAGATGTTGCATTCAGAAAAAGAAATATTTATCCAACTGCTCCTGAATCTACAGAGCCCTATCTTTCCTCCTCCAAAATAACAAAATGACATGGTTGTACACATGTGCGCGCGCGCACACACACACACAAGGGAGGAACACAGCTACATCCATTTGAACAGAAACAGGAAAAAGGTATTGATTTGAAAGCACCAGCAGGTTGGGAGGCTGTTTAGAGTCCTTCATTTAGATATAATTTACTGCACCSTAGCTTATTTCATTCACATGAATCTGCAAGAAGCTTTTCCACCTTTCAGTTTCTTCATATACCTTTTTAGAGAGTGATACAAAATTTTTGATTAAAAGTCACACATATCATACCTGTGCTTTATTCAAATAGCACTGGAAAAAAAAGGAGGTAAAATTGGTCCTTTTTGCTTAACAGAGCTGTTTAATTTATATTTTCCTTTATTTGTATTTAAATGTGCCAGTTCTCATAATACTTTTAAAACGTATTTTAGAAAGTAAGCAGTGCTTTCAGCTGGAACTTATTAGCATTTTTTTAACATATCTTTTATTTTGCACCAGATTTAGAAGAGGTCAGAGTACAACTCATTTCCAATGTCATATTTGAAATAACATTGTAATTACTTTGCATTGGGTACATACATCTTTGCAGTGGACCACTTGATTCAAAAAACCAATACTTCTTCTCCCAGAGTTTTACTTCAGAGTCATAGTGTACCTTTATAAATGTACTATCGTAAGCAAATCGACAAACAAAGGAAGGAGAACTCAACTGGAGTCAACTGTGTTCATTCTGCTAAGGCACAGAAAGAACATGTGGCCGATACAAGTTGCAGGACAGATTGGGAATGAATGTCTCTTTCGTATTAAACCTACACAGGGACATCTCAGACTCTTATCAGCTGCAGTTGGAGATAGATCAAGAACTGTTGGGTACAGCTAAACTTAAACAAGATGGTGGTAATAAAGAAAATTGAAACTATTCATACAGCCTACTTCCTCGATATCATGTTCACCAGAAGTTGGTCTTTTCTCAAGCAAATGAATCGGTACRTAAACTCCTGCTTGTTGTTGGATGCTTGAAACATTAATTTTAACTCAATTTAATTTTACATAGGACAAAAATTCTTGACTTTTACAAGCAGGCTTGTCTGGATCACAGTGATCCATAGAATCACGCCCTCTCAAAACGATCACTGCAGTGAATTCATAACAATATGAATTGAAACTACAAAATACATTTTTACATTGACAGTATAATTATGCTATTTGCTGGCTGTTTAAGCTTGACATTCAGACTATTCCTGGATAGCAATTTTGGCCAAACCTAGATTATGAATTTGCTCCCACAAGAAACAATTTAGAGATCTGTAATGTAAATATCTAAAAATGTAAATGGTATGAAATATGAATGGAAATAAGTATGTGTGAAAGCACCTGAGAAACAATAGGGCAAGGGTTTTAAAGAATGATTAAAATTAACTACCAAGGACAAAACTGACAGCAATAAAATTGGTAAACATTGCAAATGTGTTCCTCATATCAAGATCAAAATGCCTGAGCAACAACAAAGCCACAATATAGACAACTCATCAGCAGAAAACCCAGGCTGTGATAACAGGAGGTGACACTCATTATGTGTGCTGCTTCTCTTCCTGTCATCATAACAGGAAGGTACACTCTAGTCATAAAAATACCTAGAACAAGGAAAAAAAGATAATGGGCAGCAACCTTGCCTAGTGTTTATGAAGGGTGAAGTAACCAAGATTCTGAGGCAAGACATCAAAAAATAGTAACTGTTGACTCCTGAAGGGTAGGAATGCACTATACAAATAACAGTTCACCATTACCAATCAAGAAGAGCCCAGAGACATAATTGTGCATAGTGAAGACACGTACCATGATGGGTCATACTCAAAGTACAGACTAAGGAGATAGTATCTGTAACTGGCATACTTCATCCTCCATGTAAGGTGCAAATAATCATGGTCTGACCACTTACACATACATATATTGGTACTTGTGAGTATGGGAGAATGAGCAAGTGAAATCTAGAACAGAGTACGTATGAGTGACTGAAAACAGTTTTGCTTAAAATAATTATCACTTTCCCTTCATTTGGGATCTCACACTGAATTTTGTAATGTTATTTCCTGCATTAAGAGTGAACACAACCTTCATTGCTTTAGAACATAATAGTTTATCTTCCACTTTGGATTTACTTGAGTAAAGTTTTGTGAAATAGATGGGTAGAACCATTAAAAAAAAACAATCCTATGAATCAATTAAGCTCTCTTTCCTACAGGTAAGGAGAGAAATAAGAAAGAGAGATTGCATCTATTTTAAAATATTTAAAATATATATTGGGATATGGGCTGGGGATTACCCAACCTGATTCATAGATTCAGAACTTGGATCTTAACTCTGTCTTGTCACATATGCATGCGGAGCTTCATCGCAGGCATTACACTAAGTTTGGCTTCAGCACAGGCTAAAAAACATTGGAAAGCTGCTGCTGTTGTTGAGTTTAACCCTAACAGGGCTCTGTCTGCTTCCCCAGCTAAAGCCAGCAGAACTTTTCCTTTTCTACCTTATAAACTGGGTCAGGTCTTGGCAAACTGTGAAAGAGGATGCAAGATAGCCACACAATTACTACCACAGAAAACAATCAATTGGATTTATGTGCATCACTGTGAGTAGTGTTAAAGCGTTATAGCTCCTGATGCCCTACCTATGAATTTGTTGATTCTTCTAACCATGGGATGGGTGCTTTGTGGAGATTCCTAGCTTTTTTCTTAATACGTGGCTGGCCCTAGCCCTGCCTCATTACTTTGCCCTGTATACCTAGGGGAGTTAATAATTTCTCTGCTGTTACTCTGATAAGGCATCTGTACTCTCTTTTAGAACATTTAATTGTACCTTAGACATAGCATTGTTTCCGCTCTGACTGTTGTATTTCCATAATGGATTTTTACCATTCCTTTCATTAATTGAGTTTATAAAAGGCTTTTGCCTCTTATGTGCAGGGGCTATTGCCTCTGGGGTTGCTTGAAAAATAATATCCAAATGCTAATTGAACTCAGCAATCCCTATTGCACCAGTGTTATGTGTCTCATCTTTGGAAGTCAGACCCTGCTGATATTGTTGACAACATCACAATATGTTTTCTAGGAATAAAGTGAAAAATTTAATTAACTGGTCCTTTAGTTGACCTTCTTTTTAGTTTTCTAGGCAGTTGATACTGTATAGAAGTCCTCCTGCCTGTCATGAGTGATATATCTTTAAGAGGATTGCAAAAAATTGACATATTTTTGATTCTGCTATAATTTGGAGTTTTGGTCTGAAATCACTTGCTGCTTGTCAGAATGCAAACACTATTCTGAAAGATTAATTCTTGCACAGAATGTTCATCAAAGCTGCTAGGAATTTTTTCTCGTTAAATTGAATATGCGTAGAATTATGTACAATGTTGCTATCGTTAATGATTTTCTTTCTCATTAAATATTAAATATAGTATTACTAAATATAGTATTTTACCCTCTGACTCATCAACATAAATAATATAAACATGTATGCACATATAAACTGAAGTATGCATGTCTGCATGTATGTGTATGTGTGTACATTTGTGTTCAGTAGACATTTCCCTGTACCTAGAATATTTTAAAATCAGTCAACTTGATTGGAATCATGATGAATATTTAGGAAATTACATTTAGGCATCTGTTTCTCAAATATCTATCTCCTGATGAATTTTGTGGATTACGTAAGGTTTAGCAGAAGGATAATAATAATGGGGACAAAGCAGGAGCAGAATATAATTTGAACTATTTTTTAAGCATATTCAGTTCATACAAAAATGCATTATAAAGACAATTGCAAAATGCATTATAAAGACAATTGCAAAAGAGATGTAAAAACAAAGAGAGT
The DNA here is from genome assembly GCA_035582835.1 of Phoebastria nigripes. NCBI lineage: Eukaryota > Metazoa > Chordata > Aves > Procellariiformes > Diomedeidae > Phoebastria > Phoebastria nigripes. The sequence continues at coordinate 394,652 of JAYKAV010002823.1, forward strand.
AGGCCGTTCTCATAGAATAGCAAGCTACAGCAGGGAATACCCTGAAGAGGATTAAGGTTTAATAAACTATGTCTATACATGCAGATTAGACTGCACAGAGGCTCCCAGATCCGTTTCTGCATACCTACAGCCTAAATGGGAAAACTTATGGAGTCTAGGTGCCACCTAGAACTAGTCAGGTCTCAAGTCCATAACTAGAACTAATTTCCACTCAGTTTCTGCACTTAATATATGGTATCAGCCTACTTTGCTTTCTCAAAGATAGAGCTTTCAGGCCCTCTTCCCAAAGTCTGGTGGCAGGAATAGATAACTCTCACCAGGACAGGATACTACTTTTATGAATATCCATGTCTCCTAGCTCCAAATGTACATAGAATTATATTGGTTTTGTGACAATATCAGCCCTAGTTACTGTGAACAACTGTGTCTAACATTTTGCCCAGTGAGATACAGTGTATGGGAGTCACTCTTTCTAATAAAAGCAAGATACCACTGACAATTTGAGATTGTGGTGGTGCATTTCCCCCTCCCCCTCCTGGGCCACTCCACGATCTCAGAAACTCCCGTTTCCACCTTGGCCTTGGTGTAATGAGTCAGGCGGTGAAGCATCCCTTGACCATATCAGGAACTCTTGCGTAGATGAGGTTGGGGAATGTACTGATCGTACCAGAAACTTCCGCTGCCTGGCCCAAGTGGAGGACGAGAGTGGGGATAACTGTCATCCCCTGATACCCTTATCTGAATTGTAGCTCAAGTGGAACGATACTATTGTTACTGAAACCTTGAGAGTTTTGACGGATGACAAAAGTCAATCATCTTGCGACCCTATAAACAGCGGTCCCAAGTGAGGCCCTTTGAGCTCTCCTGGACCGCAGCGGGCTGTGCCCAGAATCTCYCTCTGAGTGGAACGCTCCTCAGAGTTTGCAAACTCTCGAGTTTGTGATATTCAGAGGACCGTTGCCAGCTGGCACGGGACCTGGGCTGCAACACTCCTCGAGGCTCAACCCTTCGCCCGTTGAGAAATGCCAAGACATTTGACATGAGTATTTCACTGAACTGGAGGGGGCTTTTTAACAGGTATATCTTTGTATATTTATCTATATTGTATCTATATTGTATCTATCTATATCTATCATTGTATCTGTGTGCGTGTGTGTGTGAATTGATGGAAATACCCGCTAGCAAATATAGTCTGTTTAAATCTTATGATCTATCTTAAAATCGGGAATGATCCTTAGACTACTGCTAAACACATATAATCCCTTAGACATATACTGTTGACCAAGTCTGGGAGTAGGGGTAGATCCAGCTGGGTCTACTCTGAACCCCGTGACTCAATGGGAGGCTCTCCTTACCCTTTTCGTATTAGATATAAACCGTTGACCAAGTCTGGGAATAAGATTGGATCCAGTCGGATCTTCTCTGAACCTTGTGACTCAACGGGAGGGTGTCCCTTAACCTTTTCGTCCTCGGCCTCTGTATAAATCATTCCAACTCAATTCTAACACGATACCCTGGTTTCAGCTGGGATGGAGTTCATTTTCTTGCTAGTAGCTGGTATAGTTCTGTTTTGGATTTAGTATGAGAATAGGGTTGATAACACACTGATGTTTTAGCTGTTGCTGACTGGTGTTTACACTAGTCAAGGACTTTTCAGCTTCGCATGCTCTTTTCCTTTGTATGCTTCATCCGTGTAGGAAGTAATAGAGTGAACCTTGCCATTGRACTCTGTTAAGTCGCGCTTTCATAACTTTCTATTAAAATCACTTTCTGCTAATACCTTCAACAGTGATTCTCTGAGCAGCCTCTAAACCACTCATTCATGACAGAGATATAAGCAGAACCTGGCACCCTTGCAACTCACAAAGGCAAAGGTCTTCTTGGTTTTGGGAAAATGGCAGTCAGATCACTCTGCTTAACTTTTGATGAGGCACATGGGCTTGCCACTGATTCTGAAWGATAGGTCCCTGGGCAGTCATTCAGTCACTTTACAGTTTATCTGTGAATACATAAACTTAGTAGAAAGCAACTCAAAATGGTTGCCCATTGCAGTAAATAAAACATGCGTGAAGTTAATGTTATCTCTCTATAACATTATACAGCACTGGTGAAAGCCATCTGGAAAACCTGGTCTTAGTTTTGCTGTCTCCCTTTTAAACACAAGATTGAATATCTGGAGGCACTTCAGAGAAAAAGCACGAATGTGAACTGAAGGTTGGACAGAATGCCTTACAAAAAAATGTTAAAAGCTAAAGATATTTAATATATCTCAAATGGAGATAAAGAGATAATTTGATTATACTGTTTATACAATGTCAGCAGTGGAAAATACCCTGCACTAGACTAGATGTCTTTCTGAAAAGTAATCTTCAATCAAATAGTTTGTTTGTCTTGATGATACAAGTGATACCAGATCAGATAATCTTACAGTTTCTCATGGAATCAATGTTTGTGAGTTCGTGACTATACAGTCACACAGTCCTGAAAAAACTGAATCAGAGAAATGAGATTTCTCCCAAAATGAAACTTTTGAAATTTTAAAACAGTATTTGGTGATAAATATTTTACTTCAGCAGGATGATATGCAAGAAATCAATAAAATATATTAGAGCATAGGGAAAAAAATCTAATACTTGGGATCTGAACCATTGTGTAGTTCGACTAGGCAGACAAAGCTCATCTTGTATAATTAAAATAGTAAAATATGGTGAAATCAGTTTAAAATTGAATGATAAACATGTTATAATTGTAACTGGCCCAGAACCATCAACTTAATTAGAACTACCCCAATTTAGATCCTCACTTTCTTTGATCTTCATTATACATTCATTTCAACTGTCAGCACTGCTCCAAGGATAAACAAATTCAATAAACAATTCGACCACAGTGCTCCTTTTCCCCAAAATAAATACTTTTTTTTACACTGTCACTGATTTTAAAACACTTTTCTGTTTTCTTTTCCCCTTTTCTGCCTTGTGTTAGTGAATTAGGTGAGGCAGTTGTGCATTTGAGCCTCCTCAGCACTGAATTACAAATTGTTCATGGAGAGTGCTTCCCTATAAAGAAGAAAGTTGGGCTTCAATGACTTACAATAGTCTAAAGAACTTTTAAATGCTGGCTTATCCACTAGTGCAGGCTTCATTTTTCAGTTAAGAACGAACATTTACTGCGAGATGAGAGTGAGGTTTGTAGCCATCTGAAAAGATTTCTTTCCCCATTCTGTGTGTAACATGGAACTATGTGTGACCAGTTTTGCGTGACCTGAAAAGGTTTTCACAGTATGGAAGAAAAAACAGCCATGGAATATATATTCACTGACCCTTCTGACTTGGAAATTTTTCTGTGTAGTGTTCTTTCATTTGATCTGAAACCTCCAAAGTTTTTTTTATCTGACAAAGAAGGATGTATTGCTGTAGGATAATCTGTCACACTCTCTCAAAGGGAAAGATTAAGTTCTGTGAAGTCAATGGGAGTTCTGCCTTTGGCTTCAGAGGAGGAAGACTGCACCGCTTCTCTCTTACCTACCACTCATAGGACCATGTCTGGAAATGCAGCAAGTAGCCAAACACTCCAGTCTGGGGTGCCCACAGATCTGCAGGCCTGTGAATACTGTTCAAATCTGATGTTCAGTTCTGCTAACTTCTGAACCTTGAGAAATGAGATACAGGTTAATGAACTGCTGGACCTTAACACTGACAAAGATTGATTTCTGTGTGGGATTGCAGTATGTGCCCAGTGATTAGAAATAACTAGTTATCCTCTCTGCCTGCACTAAAATGAACACTACTGAGGAGGTGGGAAGAATGTATGCATGCCTGGAAGGAGAGAAAAGTAGTAGGTGGGAGCCAGTGGCTAAGGAATAATCCTGAGCAAGTCTAAACAATAGATATAGTGGTGTTTTTCATTGTTTCAAATGACTCATACTACTATTTGATGTAGAATGTTTTCTTTCTTTCTGAGAGAAAATTTAAGGAAAACAAGAACAAAGCACATTTTGAGTTCCACAGTTGATATAAAAGTACTCTCAGAGTTTCTCATACCATACTCTCTTAGAATTTCTGAGACTGAAAATTAAGGCCAGACAAATTAAACTAGAAATGGGGCACTTGTTTCCAATAAGGACATTAATTAAACATGGAAATACATTGAACAGCAGTTCTTTGCCCATGTTTTCAAACCTGCTGCTCAGGACTGGATACTTTTGAGAAAACTGAACCCCAAAGACTGAACTCCTTATCATGTCTGAAGAGCTTTTGGAAAAGATGAAGAGTAAGTTACAAGATGTATTACAAGTTCTGGAGGAATGCAGCTGTTTAAATAACTGTTGATTATTAGCAGTCTATGGCCACATTAGTGACAGTCTCTCTAACAGCTCATTAAGGTTGCTTGCACCTCAATATCTTCAGTTTCACATGATTTTTTTTAACTACAAATAGTAAGACAATATCCAGAGCTCACTACATTCATAAACTACATCTACTTCCTTGATGGGCTACCACCACAGTGGCCTCCTGATGCCGCAGAACCATAAATGAGCGACTGCCATCCTTTGTGTAGCATGCTAAAAAGGCAGTCCCCTGAAGAATGCACTGAATGGTTCAGCTTGGTTGGAAGAGGAAGCTGATTAAGAAGAGAGACATTAGGTAAAAAATATTTGGCATGCAAGTCATCACTGGTGCTTGTGCAAAGGATGAGGTGGAGCTCATGGAAAAGAACCCTCCAAATAAGGAGACTGAAGCCATGCAGGTGGACCCTCCAAAAGATGAGCCAGAATCAATGGAGGTGGACCTGCCTCCAGCAAAGCTGGCACCATGCCTGGGGTCTCCTCCATGAAAAGGCAGCGACAGTGTCCCAGGAGAGTCAGGGGTCCTCAATTACCATAAACTATGCCTGTCTCCCTGTAAGTGGCTCAGCTCCCTGCCAAAAAGAAGTGAGGGGTACTCCCCTTCGCAGGAAAAGGCAGCAGTTTCAGAAGCGGGACAGCCGGGACACCATCTTCAGCATGCAAGTCACTGCCAGTGCTCACATAAACAACAAAATGGAGACAATGGACATGGAACAGCCAAACAATGGTGTGGAGCCCATGGAGGCGGATCCACCACAAGATCAAGAAGAACCAGTGGAATTGGACCCACTTCCAACAGCACTGACATGGCACTATACCACCGTGCATGGGCTCCCTTGAACAAGATGGTGGCAATGGAATCCCAGGAAGGCCAGGACTCTCAAATACTCCTCAACTGCCCAGTTCCCTACTAGTGGTGCAGCCTTCATGCCTGACAGTAGCTGAGAGGGGGCAAAGTATACAGACATCCCAAAGGTGGGAAAGAGAGGTACAGACAGCCTGCACGAGATCTCCCAAAAATAAATACAAGAATTGTTGAGTTTTAATAGTTGTGTGAGCCCCTSTCTCCCATGCCCCTCCTCCCCTCCCCCCTGCCGCTTGAGCAGAATAGGTGCCATCTCTTCTGCGCTGTGACCTGAAGGACTGGAGAGGTGGGGCCTGGAATCATTTGGACTGCTGTGCCGGGTCAACAAAAGGAACCCATGGAGGTGGACCCTCCAAAAGATGAGCCAAAACCTTCACTAGCTTTGCTGTCTGCATAGTTGTCTCTCTCATTTTCTCACTCCTCTCTCTCACAGCTGCTACATAGCATTTTTTACACTCTTTTAAATATGTTATCACAGAGGCACCACCAGCATCACTAATTGGCTCAGCTTTGGACAGCAGTGGGTCTGTCTTGGAGCCAGCTGAAACTGGCTCTGTCAGACATGGGGGCAACTCCTGGTGTCTTCTCACAGAAGCCATCCCTGCAGCACCCGCCACTACCAAAATCTTGCCACATAAACCCAATAAACAAGGGTTGTCTGAACCCTTCTTGTCTGTCCCACACTTCCCTGCCCTGAAGCATGAAGGGTCATTTCTTCTGCACTAAGCCCCAAGGTTGAGGCGAGGCAAGGGCCTGGCTTCGTTTGTGTAACTTTGATGTTGAAACAGTTTTGAAGAATTTGAAGGCAACCCAAGAGTTACTTAGAATCATAGAATCATATAATCATTAAGGTTGGAAAAGACCTCTAAGATCATCAAGTCCAACCGACAACCCAACACCACCATGCCCATTAAACCATGTCCCTAAGCACCACATCTACATGACTTTTAAATACCTCCAGGGATGGTGACTCCACCACTTCCCTGGGCAGCCTGTTCCAATGTTCAACCACTCTTTCAGTAAAGAAATTTTTCCTAATGTCCAATCTAAACCTCCCCTGGYGCAACTTGAGGCCATTTCCTCTCGTCCTATCGCTACTTGCTTGGCAGAAGAGACCGACACATCGCTACAACATCCTTTCAGGCAGTTGTAGAGAGCAATAAGGTCTCCCCTCAGCCTCCTCTTCTCCAGACTAAACAGTCCCAGTTCCCTCAGCTGCTCCTCATAAGACTTGTGCTCCAGACCCTTCACCAGCTTCATTGCCCT
>JAYKAV010002823.1:402397-429096 GCA_035582835.1 Phoebastria nigripes
CCCCGGCATCCAATAGAGGATGGAGRTTCTCCTTGGCTCTCTTTTTGTCATTAATATATTTGTAAAAACATTTTTTGTTGTCTCTAACGACAGTGGCCAGATTGCATTCTAGCTGGGCTTTTGCCTTTCTRATTTCCTCTCTRCATGACCTAATGAGATCCCTGTWCTCTTCTTGAGTTGCCTGCCCCTTCTTCCACAAGTGGTAAACTCTCCTTTTTTTCCTGAGTCCCAGGAAGGGCTCCCCATTCAGCCAGGCGGGTCGTCTTCCCCGTCCATTCTTCTTACGGCATATGGGGACAGCCTGCTCCTGCGCTTTTAAGACTTCCTTCTTGAAGAACACCCATCCTTCCTGTACTTGCCTTCCTGTTACTTGCTGTAACCCAGGAGGTGAAATGCTCTCCTTCCCTTTGAAAGGACACTGATTTGACCAAATCAAAAGGGAGGCAAACTGCCAGCAGCATGTATCAGGTGTGGGGAGCCAGCAGGGACTGGCCAAGGGTGTCTTGTGCCGGGCCCCACCTGAGAGCTTGTGAGGAGGGGCAGATGGCCAGACCATTGCAACAAGGGGAGAGCAGTGAATGTCATTTACGCTGACTTTAGCATGGCCCGTGACACAGTCTCCCACAATATCCTAATAGCAAAGGAGTCAGGCATGGACAGGAGAAGGGGACTACAAGGTGGGAGGACCACTGCCTTGTGATCAGTGGGACAAAGCCCACCCACGGGACAGTTGCTAGTGGTGCACCTCAGGGACAATGCTGGGGCTGATGCTGGTGAACATCTGAAGTAAGGGCCTGGGTGACAATGGGACAGAAGGCACCTTCCACAAGGTTGTGGATGACTCCAATCTGGGGATTGCAGGCAGGCGGCTGACACCCTGGAGGGGACGGTGGCCGCTCAGGGGGAGAGACACCAGCTGGAGAAATGGGCTGGCAGAAACCTCCCCAAGCATAACGGAAGGACATGCAGGATCGTGCACCCGTTGTGGAACGTGGCCAGGCTTGGGGACTGGGGCAGGACTAGCCGAGGAGCAGCTCTGCAGAAAAGGCCCTGGGGGTCCTAGTGGCAGCGAGGGAAAAAGGAGGGCACAGTGCACCTGGCAGTGCTGGAGCAGAAGCCTGGCCTGTACAGTGCTGGAACAGCATGGGCACGTCTAGGCAGGTGATTCTTGCTCTGAGTCTGGCCCCTGTGCAAGCATGCCGGGCAGGCTGTGCACGTTGTGGGTTCTCCACACAGTGAGCACCGGGCAGGCAGTGAATGCCTGGTGCAAGCCTGGCAGAGGGCGCTTGGGTTGAGGAGGGGGCTTGAGCCCAAGATGCATGAGGGGAGGCAGGGAGCAGTCCTCATGCCCAAGGGGCAGCCTTTCTCTCTGGCAAGCAAAATGGCATGGGGGAACGATCCCAAGGAAAGGGGCCCTCAGCGCCCTGCCCCTCCTCCTTCTTCCAAACCCATAGCCCCCCTACTCCCGACCCAGCTATGTTGGGTCACACGCATGGGCTGCCATTAGAGGAGCCTCCTAATGCAACGAGCTACCTCACTGCCCACTGTGCCAGGCCCTAAAGAAAAGGTATCCCTGTGGCTGGCCCACAACTCACTGAGCTTCTAGGCCCTCTGACACCAAGGACACTTAGAAGAAGAAGGACCCGGAAGAGCAGAGGCGAGTGGCTCTGTGGCTTAATGGACAAAGAGGCAGTCCATTGAACCACAGAAAGGATGAATCTGCTTCCCACTCTTTTCTCCCCACAGCCCTTGCTTCGCCATTGCTCTGCTGTCTAGTTTTAAGGACAAACTTTCTCACTGCTTTTGCACAGCCATGTCAGTGAGTGCTCTCTGGATGTGTTTGAAGAATCACAAGTAGCTCCAGAATTGGATCCTCCAAACAGCTTTCCAGGAAGAAGCTCCTGTCCTTCCAGGACTTTGGTCACACAGAGGAGAGGCAGRGATATGAGATGCACCTTGGCTCTTCCCTCAGTAGTCACTCCAGGTGAAGCTTCCCAAACCAGCAGGGTAATTCAGCCTTTCCAGGCTTCTCCAGGGACAAAGAGGCAAAGGGGAACAGGAGGAACCGCCTGCTGCTGGCTTGGTCTGTCCCCGCATTGTGGATGTAATTTTGTGTTTGTAAGCTTGCATACTAGGCATAATTGGCAGGGTTTTGGTAGCGAGGGGCTGCAGGGGTGGCCTGTGTAGGAGGAGGCCAGGCACTGCCTGTCACAGCTGGTTCCAGCCGGCTCCACAACGGACAACACAGATCCACCACGCCCCAAAGCTGAAGCACACAGGGGAGCACATGGCACCTCTGCAAAAGTGTATTTAAGAAAGGCAGCAATGGCTAGGGGCAGGAGAGAACCTGGAGAGAAAGGCGGCACAAGAGATGCCTGACCAGGGGCAGAGCAAAGCCGGGACTGCGCAGGGCTGGCTGTGGGGCGGCGATGTGCCGCTCTGCCTGTCGCGGAGCCGGCTGGAACGGGCTCTGACCGGCTGAGGGCAGCCCTCGGCCTCCTCCCCCACAGGCACCCCTGCTGCCAGCTACGCCCGGGACATCATTTTCTTTCACCAAAACTCTCTTTAATTTTCAGCCAGAGGAAATGGCATGGGAAAAAGAAAGCAAGATACATCGACTTTGCACAGCACTAGGCTGAATCTACCTACAGCCAAAGTATTAACCTGTGCGGAAATAAACTTTAACAATAAGCAGAAATCTGGTCTTTCAAGCGCAACGAATCAAACCACAGRGAGTCCTAAATGACATTTTTATAGGAAATCTCCCAATCTCAAGATCGAGCACAGGCTGTTACTGTATACCTAACATGTATGGAAACCAAAATGCTAACAGGCAGAATTAGAGAGTCCATGAGAGTTCAGAAATTTTGAGGGGCWGCAACAATCAAGCTTTGCACAAAATTAATACAGTTGTGCCTATTGTATTGATACTGAAGTAAAAATATGTCTTTTTTCTTCCAAATGAAAATGCATGTGGATAGTGGGGAGTCAGCATGGGTTGTACATTAGGATTCTCTTTTGTTATGCTGTGTTTTACAGTAGCTGCAGAATTAAGAAGGAAGATATCTGATGAAAACATATTTTTTCTGAATGAGCTCTGTTCATGTACTGGCTAGATAACAAGCAAAAGCACTCTTGGAATGGCTGGTTACTGTACGTTGCACTAGTTTAATTCTTAGGTGCTTCCCAAGGTGAGAATTTTTTAGAAGAAACTTTATAGTGACAGCATCAGCCTCGTTTGTCAATGAATTAATCTACCCAAGACCACAGCTTGTAGTTTCACCAGTAGAAGGAACAGAAAGTATGAGTAATTGCGAGAGTAAACCCTAATTTTCTGTAGCAATTTATTTTTGTGATACCACATATACCAAAACCAGATGAACACCTTCCTTAGTCCACAACTCTCCTTGAAAAGTGTTGGAAAAAGTAATATACCTCTACAAAGACATTTCTTGAAGATGATGAAGCAAAAATGTCAGCTACACAATTGGATAAGCTGAATGAGGCTGCTCAGACTCAGCTTCAGTCATGCCAGAGACAGCAGCAGCAGCAGCAGCCAACTCAGGCATGACCTGTCCAGCCATGCTAAGCTCATTCACCTATACGTCATTTACATCCATTTCAGGAAAGACTGATGTATCTTAGAAACAGCAGTTCTAGTCACAGAAAGGACTGGAAAGTCATTAGTTCACAATACTTTTTAAAAGTGTTACCAAGTAATGTCTGACTGCTGGATTTTTTTCTCTTTCACTTGTTAATGAATACTTGTAATTTGAGCATTACTTACTCATTTCAGATTTATGCAGTACCTTGTCAAAGAACCCATTGCATATCAGGAAGGAAATACAGCCTCAGACTCTTCTCTTTATATTTGTATCTATATCTCAGCTAAATTGACCACCCAGCAGGGGATCAGTTCTTAGCTTTTTTGAACATAGGTRTCTTTTTTCCCATGACTGACTGACTCATTAGCTAAGCTACCTGTCTCCCTGCTGTGCAGCATCATAGCATCTGTGCATATAAATGTACATGGATATTCCTGGATTAGTAAAAGATTACAGAATAGATGACTTGGATAGATTACATGGATACATCAGAGACTATGAGAAACTAACAAAGGGTTATCACCACATTGTCCTACCCGCTGCTGCAGTCCAGGATCCCCACAATATTTAATGTGGCAGACAAAGTATTAGCGTTGTGGCGGCCAGAAATACACGCTGACATCAGTGATGTTGGATTTAATCACATTCAATCTCTTGTTTTGTTTCCTATTATTTTAATCTGCAGAGTCCCACAACACCAAATTGCCCTCTTTAGCTTTCTAAACCACTGGAAGACATGAGGCTGTTTATAGGTACAAGCAATAGCAATGTGCGTGTCAAACACTTCCAGTTTTCATTGACAAGAAACACTGACTGCATCATATCCCAGCAATCACACCAGGTGAAACCACTAGCACATGGATGGAAAATAATTGATGAAGGCTGAGCATTGTCAAGACATAGATTAAATAGGCATAAAGGAGGAATAAAGAAGGTAACTTTTCCTTTATCTTCAAAACTTCATTGAGACAAACATGGATTTAAAAAAAAGAAATAAAAAACATATTTACATAGATATGTTTGTATTTATGTGCATGTATACCTATATGTAAATATACATAAACATATATATGTACATGTACATATATAAGCAAATCATTATTTGATTATCAAAACAATTGTCTCTTTAAATAATATTTCAAAGCCACAATCTTATTTCTATTATCTATTTCAGTTTTCCAGTGTTTGGAAATATTCTGTAGGAAAGTGTCTTAATAAAACTAAATTCATTATCTAGTACAGAGATGAAGAAATAACAGTTTAGAAATGCTAAGCAAACACAGCTATATAAATAATTAAAATAGTCTCATTTAAAATATGATCAATGTTTTTATCCTTAGTGTCTAAGTCAGCTACCAGTGAGAAAGCATTTTGAACTGCCTATATAAAAATTATTTTATAGAGATATATATACACACAATCACATATATAATGACATATATAATGATTTTATAATTTTTCTCTGTCTCTGATAATTGAAAAAGCTAGGATATTTGATTTAAATGTTCCTTGGTGTGAGCTGGTGTGCATTCCCATTGCTCATAACATTTAATCAGAAAGCTTGTTTTTTCATGCAACTCTTCAAACACTTATTTCTACCTGGAAGCATGAAAATGTTACTTTAAACTTTTAATAGCATCAGTCTTTAGGAATTTAGTCTTCCTAAATTTGTTTATTTCATCCCTGCTCTTCTCTTCCACGTCTCTTTCACTAAATTGGTGTCGCTGGCATGCTTATGATGCTTAATATGATTACGCAGCAATTGTAAGAAAACAAATTATGTGCATGACAGTGTATATCACTATTATGCAACAGTGTTAACATCTGATTTATCACTGATACAGTTCCTAGAGGAAGAGAAGTTCAAAAAACAAGGAAACAGTAAATTATCATCTTTCATCCCTTTTTTTCTCAATTTATGTAACATACTTTTGCCTGTTGTCTATCCATCATATCCAGCAATGTATTTCAACAACCACATTAAACTAACCACAAGAAACTGATGAAACTTCAGAGCTACTAGATTCAGATCTTCAGAGTACCAAGCAGGTTTTGGAGCTTACTGAAAATTCAAGGGAAAACAGTGTCTTGTTTTGCAGTAATACTATCTTTTGTTACCATCTTGCCTGGGATGTATAATCATCCTGCCTTTATTCATGACTCAGATTTAGTTCATCCTTTTGTGGAATGTTTGAGGTTGGACACTGTAGCCTGAAAAATAACAAAATGACTATTTCTCAGGAGTCTTGTATCACTGTTGATGTGTGAAATGACATTATGAATGTATGTCACTTGCTAGAGATTCTAATTTTCCATAGGAATTGTATAGGCATATACTACCCTTTGTTTATTTGTGAGGAGCACATAAGACACGGTTGTGCCTATCTATCAGCATACACATATAGCACCTATTACCATCAGAGCAGGTTGGAGAATGCAGTTTTATTTTGTGACAAACCTGAGGTTTAAAAATGTCCTTTTCTGGTGCAGTAAAATGAAAACTCTTTTGTCTCGAAATATCCTTTTTCAATACATTGAGAAGCAACAATGCTTTACTCAATTTCGGAAGGGAGGTTACTATGAAAGCAGGTGCAACCTCAGTCCTGATGGTGCACAATTACAAGTGTCACAAGATATATAATGTGCAGGACCAGACAGTGTTCATGGAAAGTCGGAAGAGTTCTACCTCCTGTAGAGCACCGTAGTGGAAAATCTGTTCCTGTCTTCCTCAGTGGTTTGCTGACTAGAAAGCTGATGTTAGAGATCTAAGTTCAAATTTTCACTCTGTCTAGTTGAAAGCAGATCTTTTTTCAACTCGGTGCCCTCTCAAGCCAGAGCAATGACTTGACATTCCATAGTTCCTCTCTAACACTGGGAAATTTTCTAAAGGAACAACCGGAGAAGAGTTTCTCAAGATAACACAAAGTATGATGAAGCAGGTTTCACTTCTCAGGCAAACACCTGAACCACTGGACAAGTCCTTGCACCCAGACTCCACTGTAGCACTTTTTGGTTCCAAGACCAAGCACAAATCCTTTTGGTAATAAATCTTGGCTAAGATCAGTGCATAAAGTAAGTTCTGACCCTGGTAGTGAAAGGTATGGATTCTTCTCAAGCAATAGTTTTGCCTTTTAGTTACAGGATTTATTTTTCCAAATTCCAGCAACTAATTATTTCTTCTTTACGGTCACTATTCAATTAATTTGTCATACAATATTCTTTTCTAGCCTCTGGGGCCAAAAAAAATGTCACCAAAAAACCCAAAGAGAAAAAAACAACCAACAATTAAAAAAGAAAGCTTTGATATCAGCAGAAGGATTTTTCTCCAGTAGATTTACTCACCCAATTATCAATACGTCACTATGATTTCACAGAAAGTTAATTTTCTGCTCTGGTTATTCATCGGCACACTGTCCTATCCCATGGGTTTCCTGCTATTTGCCATGTTAATCTTGTTCTCATCCTCATAATTCTATTTAGTATTACAGCACTTTATGTTGCCTAACTACCTGTTTGCACTTCATTGTACACCATCATTAGATTTGGGGCTTCTTACCATCTATCTTGCAGTATCTGGTGGTTGCAATGTCATCTGAAGCTCTGGGCACGGTGAAATTCTGATTGCTAGAATGGTATGTAACATTTTGTCTTGCTTTGGAAAGAGAAACTGTTGAAAATAATGAGAATCTCCTGATTTACAAAGAGTCTTAACCTCTAGAAAAAGATGTATTGGAGGCTTCTTGCTTGACAGATAGCAGCCTCTAACTTCCACTGAGGTCAGTGACATTACTTGAGGTAAACATGACAAGACTCCGACTTTCTGCATTCTTTCTCAAGCTAGTCATCTTGTCCGTGGCCAGACTGAGAAAATATATCAGCCCCTCACTCCTACTTTATACATGCAGAAAACATTTCTAGGAGTGTGCTAAATAGATACCTTGTTTGGATCTTGCCGCAAGTGGCTAATCCAGAACATTTCATGTATCAATTTATGAAAATAAATTTAGATTTTGGAATGCATCTTTATAAAGAAAGAAATAAAATGTTTAAAATAAATGAAAAAAAACAATAAAGCTGCAAAACTGTTAACCTACATTATTGCGCTTTGTGTGGTTATACAGGGACTGATTCACATGCTTAAAGATAGATGTCCAGTGCATAGGGAAGCTGGGATATCCCCATAGGGAATGGCAGGCATGATATCTGGGAACCCTGCAGGCTTCTGGAAAGGCACTTGGAAACCAGGAGCCTCAAATGGCAACTAGACTTCTTCCTATAGGCACCCAAGTTGCTCCTCCATCTCTCCCCCCAACGATTAATTTAAGCATATAGCTGGGATGGATACTTAGATTGTTATCTTCAAATCAGCTTGAGGTTGTAAAAGTTACTGGACCTCCAGCCTCATGTTTCTGTGGTCCAAGTCCTGGTTTAGTGCACCTAAGCTGGGTAATCTTGGCAGTTTTACTTAGCAAATTTTTATTAAGATGTGAGAAGTAGTAACACGTAAATGTAATTGTAGAGACTGTCATAGGCAGCAGCTGAGAATTCAGGAGGAAAAATATTGATATGAAAAAAATAATCAGAAGACTGCAACTCAGCAACATAGAGGATCAGCCAACTCCAAGGCACAACAAAAGTCACCCTTTCTGCCCCCTGAGGACTGTCTGACCAACAAAGACTTTTTGGGTTGAGGAGGGGTAAGAATATTTATGTTTCAGCTGGTAGCTGATCAGAACTAGCTACCTTCTGTGTGTATTAGCCAAAAAAACAGTTGCTTTGTAGTGTTAAATTGTGCATCTCCTATTTGTAGAGCCTCTATCTACACAGCAAAAGTTGACAGGCAGAGAAGGTTACTTTAGGACCCTAAAACTGTGTTTCAGCATTTGGAAAGCCTGCATGTCAGATGAGTCAAACATTTGTACTTCCTATTGACTTCAGTAAACACAAAAATGCATTCGTTTTTCAGCTTTACAATGAAAAGGGATGAGAGTAAAAGGTTAAGATATGCAGCTGTGAAAAGATTTATCCTGAAACCTGGGTTAATAATTTAGATAAGCCACATCCTGATGCTCTGAAAACTTAATAGATCAGTAGAATTTCTCTCAAAGCTTCCTCCAGTAATCTGACTCTAGAATAAAACCAAATTTAAGAAGGTGCAACTCAAAAAGTAATTTTGGCATAAAATTAGTAAGTAATTTAAGAAGTAAATAAATTGAAAATGTAATCAAAACTTGTAAGTTGTCAATATAACTGTAATTTACAAACTTCATATTTTTGTTTCAGGTACGAAAGCAAAAGCAGTTTTATGAAGAAGATTCATAGAGAGCATGGAGGCCATTTGTGGCAAGACACTGCAGTAGGGTCATGTTTCAAATGCTGAATTAGTCATTTAATAGGGAAAGTGGCTGTAATGATCAACTGTTTCCACAAGGTAATTGTTTGGTCAATACTGTTATATCCCAAAATAATACACATTCACTTCAATGTCGCCTATAAGAGCCTAGTACAATTGGAAATATTGATTAGAGCAGAGGCTATTATGCCAAGATATAGGCTATGAAATGTAGCAAGAATTGATTTGTATTCTACTGTTTGGCTTCGTATAAATAATGGTCGAATGCTCTCTAACACAGTACACTCACACTACCCATGATAGCTGCTCAGTAGTGGTAGTTTGCACCTGGCAGCTACTGACTTTTCTTTCAGTCTGTGCCACAATGGAAATCAGAGAAAGACATATACAGGAATATATGAAGTAATACAAATATAATTAACTTCAAGGAAAAAAAGTGAAAGTTTGAGTAGCACTCAGTTATTGTGCCACATAGCTCCTGGTTAAGTAGGTTGCTATGTCATGGCACCTGAAGTATTTCAGAGAGTGTATTTCAGCACAAAGTGTTGCATGTAGGGGCAAAGTAACAGCAGCTAGAAACACACAGAAGGTAAACTATTATCAATGCATATTCATAATTTTCATGCTCAGCTTCTTTTGAAACAGTTATTTGCAAAAGACATGTAATGTACCTGCTGAAAAATAGCTTCATTTTAGTAATTTATTGATGGGATATCTATACACTTTGTGATGTTTTGCTTTTTGTTTTGTGTTTTTCTTTTTTTGCTTGTCTTCTGGGTTGTGTTTTAAGCATTTCCTTCCATATGAAAAAAATGTTGGATATGTATAAAAACATCAATCAGTCAATAAAACAGGGCATAGATAAAGTCTACAGTGATTTTTCTATCCACAACTGTTCATATACATATAAAAATACATACTGAAAAAAAGACTTTACCTTTTGCCTCATACCTTTAAATCCTCATGCTGTTTCCAGTATTTTACTTTTCCCCTTTTCCCTTTCTGATTCTGTCTCAGACAGTCTAAGTATCTCTCACTAGTACACACTTTCAGTAAGATTCATCAGATCAATATGCTTCATTAATTTTAACTGTAAATGAGCTTGATAGGACAGGGGAATCTTAAAAAAAATGCTGCTGGTTTAAATTTATTTAATCACTTGTGCATTGATGTGTCTTCGAATTTTGTTGTTGCCCTGGTTTCAGCTGGGATAGAGTTAATTTTTTTCCTAGTAGCTGATATAGTGCTGTGTTTTGGATTTAGGATGAGAATAATGATGATAACACACTGATGTTTTAGTTGTTGCTGAGCAGTACTTACACTAAGTCAAGGACTTTTCAGCTTCTCATACTGCCCTGCCAGCGAGGAGGCTGGAGGTGCACAAGAAGCTGGGAGGGGACACAGCCGGGACAGCTGACCCCAACTGGCCAAAGGGATATTCCAYACCATATGACATCATGCTGAACAAAAAACTGGAGAGGTTGGCCAGGGTGGGGTGCAGCCGCTGCTCGGGAACTGGCTGGGCATCGGTCAGCGGGTCATGAGCAATTGCATTATGCATCATTTGTTCTGTATATTCTTTTACCATTATTATTATTTTCCCTTCCTTTTCTGTCCTATTAAATTGTCTATCTCAACCCATGAGTTTTACCTTTTTTCCAATTCTYTCCCCGATCCCATTGGGGGGAGTGAGCAAACGGCTGTGTGGTGTTTATCTGCCTGCCAGGTTCAACCACAACAGTTATATAGAACTCTTCATTTATTTGAGAGTTTTAGCAAACATTTCTGCAATATAAAGGCATTGATAAGAAGCCTTAGGTGTAGGTTCTAGCCTACAGCTATATTTCTCAGTAATTATATACTGAAAAAGAAATGCATGATGCATTTCTCCCACTGTATGTTGATGACTAATTATCTTTTTCCTTGTACCCACAAGAAAGACATCATTCAGAATTAAGATTCTCTTCATTAGGAGAGACTAGCTAGCTACAGTAAAAGAGAAATCCCAAATGTACTTTAGTGGGATATGTACAAGTTCTGAGCGAGCAGTTCAAAAGAGTTGTGAATCTGTATCACAGAATCATTGCTGATCACATCTTGCACTGCCTCTTACAAGGATAATTTGATTGTTAGACTGTGATGATTTCTCTCTTCTGACTTCTTTAGATTGATCTACATTTTCTAGTTTTTTGCTGTAGATAATAGTACAAATAAAGATGAAAATAGAATTCTAATGTTATTGCTTATAATATACAGAAAACTGGTTGTTCGCTAATTATCAATCTTTATTTTAGGATGAAACTCACTATATATTGTGGGTGATTTTTTTSTGATTAGCATGATCTTTGTTCAGTAGAGTTCAAAATGTCACTAGGATAGGATTTTCTTCTTGAATTCATCAATTACAATATATATTGTATATTATGTATAAGTACAGTATTGACACATTTGTTAATGCATTTTGGTGGGTTGACCCTGGCTGGATGCCAGGTGCCCACCAAAGCCACTCTATCACTCCGCCTCCTCAGCTGGACAGGGGAGAGAAAAGATAATGAAAGGCTCGTGGGTAGAGATAAAGACAGGGAGAGATAACTCACCAATCACCGTCACGGGCAAAACCAGACTCCACTTGGGGAAAAAAATTAATWTATTACCAATCAAATCAGACTAGGATAATGAGAAATAAAACCAAATCTTAAAAACACCTTCCCCCCACCCCACCCTTCTTCCCAGGGTTAACTTTACTCCTGATTTTCTCTACCTCTTCCCCCCAAGCAGCGCAGCAGGACAGGGAATGGGGGTTATGGTCAGTTCATCACACGTTGTCTCTRCYGCTCCTTCCTCCTCAGGGAGAGGACTCCTCACACTCTTCCCCTGCTCCAGCGTGGGGTCCCTCCCACGGGAGACAGTCCTCCATGAACTTCTCCAACATGAGTCCTTCCCATGGGCTGCAGTTCTTCACAAACTGCTCCAGCGTGGGTCCCTTCCACGGGGTGCAGTCCTTCAGGAACAGACTGCTCCAGCGTGRGTCCTCCATGGGGTCACAAGTCCTGCCAGCAAACCTGCTCCAGCGTGGGCTCCTCTCCCCACGGGGCCACAGGTCCTGCCAGGAGCCTGCTCCAGCGTGGTCTCTCCACGGGGTCACAACCTCCTTCTGGCATCCACCTACTCCAGCGTGGGGTCCTCCACAGGCTGCAGGTGGATATCTGCYCCACCGTTAACCTCCATGGGCTGAGGGCGACAGCCTGCCTCACCATGGTCTTCACCACAGGCTGCAGGGGAATCTCTGCTCCGGCGCCTGGAGCACATCCTCCCCCTCCTTCTTCATTGACCTTGGTGTCTGCAGAGTTGTTTCTCTCACATATTATCACTCCTCTCTCTGGCTGCAGTTGCTCTTATGCAGTTTTTTATCACAGAGGCGCTACCACTGTTACTGATGGGCTGAGCCTTGACCAGTGGCAGGTCTGTCTTGGAGCTGGCTGGCTTTGGCTCTATTGGACATGGGTAAAGCTTCTGGCAGCTTCTCACAGAAGCCACCCCTGTAGCACCCCAGCTACCAAAACCTTGCCACGTGTACCCAATACATGCATGAAGAGAAATACGCAGGCTAAGTGGAACATACTAATGGTGTAGAGAATAAAGGATTTTAAAAGGGCTTAAAATTATATTGATAATATTGCTGTGGTAGCCATGATGATTAAGGAATGTGAAAGCTGTTTTCTGGGTGAATTAATACCTTTACTTAAAGGGATATTTCATGAGTCTGTACTTGTTCAATTCTGTCAGTTGACCACGTGATAAGCCATTACCTCTTCTAATAAAGTTTACTTCTCTTTCATGGKTTGCAAAAAATGTCTTGTATTTATTGCATCATAATACTTCCATTATAACTGCTACGCTGTGTATGATTTCGTACTGTACATGAAACATATTAGTTAGTTTGGCAAAAAAATTAGCCTCCATGTCTGTAAAATAGTTAAGTCCCAGATTAATATATTGGTATTTACTTCCCTTGAATAAAATAATACTTGTGTCTGTGTGTCTGTGTTTGTGTGTGAAATGATTCATGAATTTCCTTGTTTCTGCCTTTTTTGTTGACTGTTTGATTCCAGGCCAACTTTATTTCTCTCTTTAATTGAATTCGGTATTTTTATTTACTACCATTAAATTATTGGAATTTATAATAATAATTCCAGTGGGGTTTTGGGGGTGTGTGGGTTTTTTGGCTTGGATTTCAATATAAAGTATGTTCATGTTACAGAAGAGGACAAATGTTTATCAACTTAAAGGTGTAAATGTCCACTTCTCAGGCAAAAGCCAGAGTGAGAACATTACAAATCTTGCCATGATTAAAAACTTAGAACCAAATCCTTATGTGGCATACATGAGTACTGGGTGGATGAAATTCATCTCCTCTAATCTAAAAACTTAGTATCATCTAGTCTGCTTCAGTTGTCTTGAGTCAACAGAGAAAACAACAAATCTCCAGTGGGTGACTCTGTGCTTCTGCTTGAAGACTTCCTTGAGGGTGAGAGGAAGTGCCACTCTGGAAGGCCTGTTTTTCTGTACTGACTTCAGCAGTTTGTCAGATAATGAGACACCACCGATGTTTAACTTTTAGACAGTTTTTAAATAATAGACACAGTGAATGCTTACTTTGATATTCATCTTCAAGAATAAGTCCATTAGAAAGTACAATCTATCCTCCAATGTCTCCCTTGAGCATACCTAATCAGTTGGACTTTACCCATAAAGTTGGGATAGTCATTTCTTAAAAAGCATGTCAGAGAACATTTTATGTAATAGCTCTGTGTTTAGAACCCAAGATATGAAAGTCTTAGGTAGAGAGAGTTTAAAAACAATAAAAGAAAAAGCAAGGCACTCCCCTCCCCAACCCCACTGCTTTTATATTTTGTTTTAGGAACARCTGATATAAACATCTCCAAAGTCAGAAATCTTGGCTTCACTCCCAGAGGTGTTCGTTTCATCACAATTTTTCCATGCATTAAATTCACTTCATAACCTTTAAAAAATAACTGGTGGATTAATCTTCCCTGAGATAAGCCATCTAATGGCAGAGTCAAAGTGAGCTGGCTATCTAAACTAGTCAAAATCCACTAAGTTTTGATATCTGCTCTCTGTCATCACAATACTCAGCTTCACAAAAAACAGCAAAATATGTACAATGGGATGATACTTAAGAAAAACAGATTGCATTTTACATTTCATTGGTATCCTCTTTGCAAATGCGTGGACATTAACTTGTATGACAAGCAGTAAAATCATGCCAAACTTGAGTTAATTGTATAACAAGAACTTTAATTTTCACAGAATGAACAAAGATGACATTGGCATTAGGCTCAGAGCACATCAGTCTGAAAGCTGAATCCTTTGGCTTGAGGTAATGGACATAAAAGAGAAACTAACTAGAGGATGCAAAAAATGATTAAAAATTAATCATGGAGAAAGTGTATTTTACCTGAACATCCCAAACCAAAATTCTGTATATTGATTTGGTTCAATGCAGAAGTTGGCATTGTATGTTTCTACATAAACATATGAAGACTTATATGTGGGGGTATACATAATTCACTCACCCATTCCCTACACATACATACACACAAACACATGTGCACACACACATTTCAACTATAGCTGGAATCAAAGATTACATATCAGTTCATTTCACCAATTCAAAATTAGGTGGAGAAAAAGCAGCCTATCAGTACTTAAAGGGGGCTTATAAAAAAGATGGCATCAAACTTTTTAGCAGGGCCTGTTGCGACAGGACAAGGGGGAATGGTTTTAAACTAAAAGAGGGTAGATTTAGACTAGATACAAGGAAGAAATTTTTGACACTGAGGATGGTGAAACATTGGAAGAGGTTGCCCAGAATGGTTGTAGATGTCCCATCCCGGGAAACATTCAAGGTCAGGTTGGACAAGGCTCTCAGCAACCTGATCTAGTTGAAGATGTCCCTGCCCACGGCACGGGGGTTGGACTAGATGACCTTTAAAGGTCCCTTCCAACCCAAACTATTCTATGATTCTATGAAAAAGGTCTTTTTCTCAGGGAAAATAAAAGTTCCCAGAAGTGATAGCTATAATACTGCTTGGCTGCTTTTCATCTTTTCAGACTGGGTTGCAAATGTTTGTTGAGAACTGAGAGATGATATTATGCAAAACAAACAAACAGGCCTGACAAGGGATAAAGCCTTATTACTTTCTCTGCTTCTTTCTTTTCTGCATGCTTTCTGGACAGAGATCATAATTATCTGAAACTGTACCTAAATCATGTGATATAGTTTTGATTGAAACTCACCAGCTTCCACTCTGCATTTTACATTAATGGGATGTAGTCCTTGAAGTGAAACTTGTCAGTATGGTGCTACAAACCTTTTTGGCAATCACACTTATCAGGAGCGTAATACATATTTAAAGAGAGCTGCTGTTCAGCTGCCTGCCAACCTCTCCTTGTATTCTGGCTTCCTTGAAACCTACATATCACTAGCAAATATATTCTTTATAGCTTTTCATGAGAGCATCAGAGGTATATATTGTTTTTTGGCAGGTGCTGCAAAATAAAACTTATAACCGTCCAAATAAGAAAAAACGTGCATATAAGTCACACCAGCAGGCTACAACTTTGGCAAAGGTACATGGGACTACAAAAAGAAGACTGTGAAATAGATCTAATAATGTTTTCATCATCTCCGCTGGCATGCTCAGTAAGGGCAAGTCTATCAACTGAAAGATTCCCAGATGTCAAAGTTATCCAACCAGGTGCTTATTACTAGAGCAGATGCTCTAACTTAACGAGAGCAATGAAAGGTTTATGGCCCATTTTTACCTTGTTCACCAAAATAAATATAATCATGGACAGTGAGGCAGTAAAGTGCTCATGCAAATCAGTTAGTAAGAGATTTAAAACAGAGCTTTATGAAAACAAAAAGCACCTTTACTGAGTAGGAAGCTGAATATGCAAGCCACAAATCCTTGTGAAACTGCTTTGTGTGACTCTGCACAGAAAATACTTCTGTGAATTTAGTAAACTGTATGTTGTACATAAATTAACTCATTATTGACACAATTTACTATACTATTTGAAAGTATATCCAGGAGAGGCACATCTCAAAAATAAAAACTGAAAGGAAACATGTATTAATACAAAAACAGTAAGCACCTTCTTGTAAACATTTTCCAGAATGGAACTGTCCCTTAATAGAGAGATGTGTGGATCAAAACTAAAATCTGCAATACAAATGGAAGTTGCAATGAATTATCACAATTAAGAGAAGCTTCTTGCCAGGTGAAAGAAATGAGAAACTTTCTAATTCTCTAATTCTTCTTGGCACTCCACTTAATATCATAATTTATGAAAAACATAAGCCTATGTTATTTTACACTTCTAAAACCATGAATATAAAACCAACTATGATTACTTCTTAAATCTGGTAAAGTGTCTGGCTACTTTCTGAAGAACTGACATTCCAACAAGAAAATAGAATACCTTTATTATAACCATCCTAGTGGTATAGGAATAATTTTAAGGACTTGTTTCATGATTCCTGAGGAGTGCTGCACATGACTGGCAATACTGTTAGGAAGTTTTGAATCAAGCCTAGTGAAGCAGATAAGTTCAGTAAAGACTTTCATAGTGTCTATGATTATTGTATCTCAGACTTTCAATTTAAGACACCATCACTAACAAAAAGGGAAAAATGTTCTCATCTTTGCTATTCACCACCATCATAAAGAAACTGCTCAATACACTCACAAATCAAATAAACTTAAATGCTTCTGAAAATGTGGAAAGAGAAAAGCTTCCATGTTTTGCTGTTATACATTTTACCAGTACTTTTTTTAGAAAACTGATTGCATCTACAGAACAGAAAATATTTGGACAGTTTTATAATACTACATTTAGACTACCCTTTGAATGGTCATTGAGAGGAAAGAAGACATTTGTTGCTAGGACATGGACTTAACTGCTGTAATTCCTTAGGGCAATAGTATGTAAGGTCCTCATTTTTTTTTTTAGATCTCCCAGCAAGGAACTTTCAAGGTTTGCACAYTCTGTTGTTTACAAATATGACTGTGGCCAGGAGTCTTTGCAGCAATTTGCAAACAGGCAGTTTAATAGGAGTCTTCTCTCTGAGTGTGTCTACCTGTCAGGCCAACAAGTCTGTTGTTATTTTGTTCCTTGTAGTTTTGACTACTAATAAAAGCGTTCATTTCCAAATTTCCACACAAAGGTCACCAGTCATGAGATTTACCAGAAAGAGGGAAAATTTCAAGAAATTTTGAGATTATTATCTTGTTAATCAGAATGTTATACTCAAGAATAGCTTAAAAAAGGTGGAAATACATTCAGTTGTTCTGTTTAGTTACTGTTAATTGTAGTGTTTCAAAACTTCTAGTATAGTAAAACTATGCTGTGTACATGAGTAGTCATTTTTAAGTGGTTAGTGATACAAAGAAATTAAACAAGATTTATTTTTCTTTGGAAGCAAACAGTTCAAGAATGAATACATTAGTGTGATCTTAACACATTTTAGACTGTATTAGGCTGTAAAATTTATTTGACACTTATGTACCTTACATTAAAAATGGGAATGCATACACCTCACATACTGAAGAAGAAAATTGTTGCATACAGGAAGTTTATATATCCTTTACTTGCTTAAGTACCTGATTCAATAGGAAAAATATGGTTTGCACATATGAATACCAGTAGAGGATGCTATAAAAAAAGTATGAAACAATATAAGTAAGTGGAAAAGAGTGTTTTTCCACTAAATTAGTGAAAGGGTGTTCAACTGCTTTGAATTCTTTTATGAAAGCATATAATTCTGTTTCTCTACTTATTTTTGTTCTCAGCTGTGCATATTTAAACTCAATATGTCTAAAGTACTCTTTCCAAAACAAGCTCTTTATAGATGCAGAAAATATTATCTTTTTCTACCGTCTGAATGGTCCAATACAGGATATGTCTGTTGCTTTGCCTCTGAGCAAAGCCAACAGCTTTTAATCACTTGAAAAAAAAAGTCTTCAGGAGGTGGTATCAATGCATGAATGCAATGCGATATAATGAAGGAAGTGGAGCAAAATGAAAACCGAGTAGATACTGCAGGAAAATTCACAACTGAAAATAACGTTATTGCCATTCACCCAGGTCTGCTGCCAGCTATTCAATCCCCTGATATGAGAGAGACAAAAAAAAGGAGACAGTTTCTCTTTTCTGTAACAGTCATCTTGAACCGATCCACAGCAATGCTGCAGAAACAACACAAGGAAATTCCATAAGGAAAAATAAAATCCAAGGCGGGAGAAGAAAAAAAAAAAACACAACAGTAACCTCTCACCTATATTAACACCAGTACGTTACTCACAGCTGCAATTTTAAATGAAGTTCGTTCTTCCCTGCATTTCCATCTCTCTACAAGACACAGAGAATGACCATTAGGTTTTCAATTGGTTTGCACAAATATTGCTTACTTGATCTCCCCCTTTCTGCCTTCATAATATTACATGAGCGAATACATATTCTTGCTCATGTGAATTATGTTCTCTGGTTTACTCTGTCATCTCATGCTTATTAGTTTTGTTATAGCTTTATTGCATGAAAGAAAAGAATTACTGTTTTTCCTTCAGTTTCTGCTTTGCACTTGCTTGAATCCTTGAAAGTGAGTTAGCCATTATGTTGAATGATTTGGTTCACAGAAAAAAACCAAACAATTTTCTGCCAAATATGCTCAGCTAACATATTCAGCATTTGAAAGTTCAAAACAAATGGTTGAAAACAACTCTGTCCTTCAAACAACTCATTACTGACACTATCAGAGGCACAAAAAGTTTTCATGTGGAGTCTCAACCTCCTTTTTTCAAGCATAGGTGGACAAATAAACACACTTTATTGTTGCTGCTGCCCACATGCTTGAACATCTGACAATACATAAAACAGAATTTGGGGGAAAACTTCATTGAAAAAAAACTTCATTTAAATTGAAATTTGTGATCATAGGTTCCAAGAGGGGTGCACAGAGTATTATGTTCCCTCCAAAAATTACTAGAGAAGCTCTATGAAAAGGATATGTAATAAGACATGTCATTATGTTAACAAATAAAGTTTTCTGCTAAAATCAGTGTAGCTCTTAGACCACAGAAAAATTACTTTGAAGGGGAAGGTTTTACAGACATAGCTCTTCCACCCAGAGATTGTGTTAAAATGCCGTCTCTCTTTTTCTGCACTGGAAGTATAAAAGTGAATGAGCTTGTACCTCATCATATGATTTAAGAGACTATTTTTTAAAAAACTATAATATAAAATAAATAAATCAGTCTTTTTTTCTTCTTTTTTTTAAAGGTCAGTTAGTGATGGATTGGGACCTATGTGAGGTAACTGGCTATAGAGTATGCTTTTAAAAGATTTGGATTTGCCAACACTTATCCCAGTAGTGTTTTTTATACCAATCCTCTACTATGTATCTGTAGTAAATTAGGAAATAATTTCTGTAGTCTTTGCAAAATGTTATAAATGCTAGTGGGAAGACTAGACTGTCACTATACAGTGTATGCAATATCCACAGAGAGAGGCATTTTTTATCTTAAAAGAGTTTTCAATCTAAATTGACTTAGACCCCCAAAAAGCATCAAAAAATGATCATCATTATTACTGCTTTCCAGTAGGGGAACTGAAGTACAGACAGACTATGTCCCAGATCCATAACAGGATGTCTCACATCAGAGAAGATTTGGAAACAATTTCCTGATCTCTTTGAAGGTGTAGGATGCCTACCAGAACGTTACAAAATGGGTGTGTTTGCAAATACAGAGACAGCAGTGAATATACCGCAATGATTGTACTTAAGAACAGTGTCCCAAGCAGCATGTGTGGCATAACTGAAAAGTTAAGAGGCAACTGGCATGGATTAACTGATGTAGTGGAAAAGAAAGACACCAGCTGATCCATATATGTGTCAACTCATGAGATGCAAGCAATAACGCAGTGTACCCACTTTACCTTTTGGCAGGCGGTGTATTTATGTATTGGATGTTCAGTCTGAATATTGCCAGCTCAAACTCTGCATGGGAAAATGATTGGTCTCTTGAACGTCCTTTGTATAGCTTATGCACAAGAGAGAGTGCAAAAAATAAGGATGAAGTACTATAATATTAACTAACAGGTACTGAAATTGTCGCTAGCGTCTTTCTTGCATTAAACAGCATTGATGAAATGGTAGAAATCTGATGGTACTATTCACCAGCAACACACACAAAGACTGCATCACAACATCATGCAAGTTTGTGTTGAGCAAGTCCCACTTATCACCTACTAGAAACAGGAGGCATCAGATTTGACCTGAGTGAAGTGAAACATCCAAGCAATTTAAAGCCTTTTCTCAAAAAGCATTAGAATCCATGCCAGACTTGATTTAGCCAGGGAGTTTAATACTGAGATTAGCCAAATTATATGACGTTTATAAGAGCTGAAGAAACAGAAGAAAAAATGTTTAGCATTAATTTGGATAAAACTCTCCCCCCAAACAGGAACTGTCACCTCAAAATCAAATGACAATAAAACAACACAAGAATTGTTGCAGGAAGGAAACCCACTGACCTCAAAATCAATGATAGTAGTGAAATAAAATTAAACGAGAAGAAAAAGTATTATTTGACACTGTTACAGAAACCTCATGGGTACAGTATGCACCTTGCTTGGACGCCAGGTACAAGCTGGAACAGATCACAGCTTCTTAGAGAACATTCCTGACAACCTGCTGCCTTCTGCACTGGCAAGTCTGCAGTGCAAGATTGCAAAATTACAAAGGTCTGCTGTGAAAGTAATACAGAATCCCAGAAGAGAAATTCCTGTAGCAGTTTCTCTCGCACCATTTCACAGAAGGACACAATATGAAAAAAGGTATTCAGATGAACAGATGCCTGTGATATTAAAACATTTGCCAAGCATTTAGCCAGTAGAACAACATTCTCTGAACAGGACTAATAAAGTACAGAAAGCCTGTGGAAAAGGTTGGTCCCTGGACTACCAGAAACTAGTGGGGTAAAAGAGTTGTATGTGAAGAATAGATCAGTTCTAAAAGAAGATGTATTACTGATTCTAAAGATTACATTTGCTGTCATTCAGTATAACACAGTAACACACTGCAACAGATGGGCACAATTCCTGTGCTTTCATGGAAGCACAGAAAGAGGAAATGGACAGGTTGTTGTAATTCTCAGGAACAAAACCGAATGCACCTTATTCATGATGTATCAGGCAAGGCTGGCTCAGATCCCAACACAATTACCAACCCAGGCACAATCACGAGATGGTACTGTGACTGCAGCTACAAAAAGTAAAGTTCCAGGTGTGGAACTTAGCATGAAACAAGCAAGCACACAAACATCCTAGTGCAGTTACTCAGCAAGAACATCAGTGATAACTACTCCAAACAACCTGTGTTTACAGGAGGGATATGTTGCATCTCGTGGCAGTTAAACAGCAAAAACACTGTTCCTTTAAAAAAAGAAATGAGAAACACCTCTGATACAGCTTTGCTGTCAGTCTCTGTGTAGATACACTATGTTGAGACTGCTGACATCATCATATGTCTTTGAAAAGCCTATTACTTAAGCCACTTTAGTTTACTCCTTGTTGTGTGGAATTCAATTGTGTTGAGTTATACAAAGGAAACAGAATAAGTACTAAGATAAAAAAAAAAAATAAATAAATGCTTTGACCTTATGTAACCTGATTCTCAGGGAATATAAATGGCAAGAGGATTTTTTGAATACAAGATTTATTTTTCTTCAATATCTATGAAAAAAACTCCAAAACAAAAACCACCCACCTCCCCCCAGGAAAATCTAAAAAATATCCAAGAAACATTTGGAAAAACTGGCAAATTAAATGTAAATAATTCCAAATGCAGGTAAGGGCAACAGATGCCAATTTGATTAAGTCATAAAGACTTACGTGAAAAGCAGAAGGCCTTTAAAAATGATAAACAATCTGCTGAGGACTCAAAGATCTATAAAATCAGAGAAAATTAAATATCTAATCAGTAGAGTTTAAAAAAATTCCAACTCAATATGAATTCCACAGGACAGTTCAACAAATGTTAAGGAGTTCTTCAAATTCATGGGCAGTAAAATGGTAAATAAAAGACCATTTGCCCACTAATGGGATACTTGGGCACTGATGCTTGAAGATGTTAATTGATGTGTAATAGCAAGCTAATTGTACAAATAAAGAATAAACCTTGTATTAAGTGTTTTGCAAAATACTCTTTTTAAAATAAAGGAGTGCTTTAAACAATAGTGGATTATTCAGTGAGGACTCTAGTAGGTATCATATTACTACAAGCAAACCATCTGCAATTCTCTACTGTAGTTTCTTTTCATCCATACGTGATATATCTGTTGAACATGGTGAAACAGATCATCCAAACTAAGAAATATCCCTTAAACTACACCTTTGATTTCAACCAAGCTTTAAAAACATTGGAAAATTTAGTGCTAGTTTCTTTTGGATGTAGTTTATTCATGAATTTGTGCTTTCCTGTGCCTCTGTGTTTCTAGGAGACTAGAAATTTAGTACAAGGAGGCTACCTCTGTTTTCACATTAAGTTCTATTTCTTTGACCTCATTTTTTTTCTGATACGAGTACATATTATACCAGTGATTCATATGCATAAGAGACTAATCTGTCTGTGCCTATCCCTTTGTTCAAACTCCTTCTAGACAGATGAACAGATTAACATGAGTGAGGTGTCAGCTGAAAACTTAAAACCTGCAGATGATAGCTATGAAACCAAAAAAATCTTGATTTGATTATTAATGTGAAATGTGCTGAGAATGCTTACAGCCACAGGGTGTGAGCCCCTCCTGAATCTTCTCACACTCTTTGCTTAAGGCTAGTAACCATACTGGTCATAGTGATATAGATGTAGCTTCACACTGAAGGCATTTTCAGACGAGATATTCATAACTGTGAAGTGTATTAGCATGTATCTCTTTTAATCCCCACATTTTGGGCTTACTGTACTATTTGGTTTATACCTTGCATAGTTGTACCTAATTCACAATTGTATATGTCTTGGTATTTTAATAAAAAGTAGGACTAAAAAATGCCACAACTCAGTTTTCCATCAGGAAAAGGGGAAAAAAAAGAGAAGGTGCCATGAGATATTGCATTTACATCATTCAGACAATTATTTCTGAAATGAACACCTTACAGTGGTAAATGCTTGCCAAAGACCAGAATAGAATAGAAATCTCATCTAAGAATCCCTTGATTTCAAGAGCTTTTCAGATAGGATTGACCATCCTTCATTATTACTGAGGACAAGCACTTCTAAGCAGTCAAGAATGATTTGCTGGAACCACGTCCTGCTTCCTGTTCTCAGTGTCCCTTCCAAACAGGTGGCCCTCTCCTATGGTGAAAAACAAGTATTCATCCAGCATGTTCTACTGGGTTCCAGTAAGTGCTCCTGATCATGAGAGCTGCTGACTACATTGGGCCAGGAAACTGGGTAAATTCTGTAAACACTTGTAAACCGCTAGAGAATATTAAATCTGGCTTTCCCATTTTGTCGGTACTCCTGACCTGTGTTTAGTATCTTCCCAGGATTTAGTCTGTACCTTGGTTTCCACTGTGATGCCAAATGCAGCAGTGATATTTGCAGTGTGAAACAGACACAAATACAGCCCAAAATATATCGCAAAGACAGGAAAATTGAAAAAATTCAATCACTGCCACAAAGAATACTATTGTACTCTTTAACATTGATGGACTAGATGGCTCTTAATACTCCTAAGTATTCAAAGGAAAAGAAGAAAAGCAAGGTACAAGAAGTACTGATGTTCTCTTATGTGCTTTATTAAGGAGAATTTTCCCCTGAGTTTCTATTAACCCTATCCATTTCCCGCGTTCCCTAAAACAAGATTTTTGCCATATAAACAATGATATAGTTCAGAATTAATTTTTGTTACAAAGGACAGGGTTTACACAAGTGTGCATGCTTTCGCTGTTCTTCAGCTAGGCAATTCTCTCTACACAGTTTCCCTATTCTGACCCCATGGATTACTAGCTTAATATAATTTACTGAATTTCAGAAGATGATTATAAGCCTATTTACAATTTAGTGTGTTCAGCATACAGCTACATATGGAGATAGGTTCAGACTACTTTGGAGAAGCTTTTTGTTCCTAATGTTTAGGAAAAAGGTGATTAAAATTAATCAGACTTTGACAAAGAATATCAAGCTTGGATCTAATCATTAATGTGGCCTCAACATCACATGTAGTTTGTGGGCTAAATTGTGTCTGAAGATTCTTGTTTACTCTTCCACAGATGTCAGTATAACAAGACTGACTGATGGCCACGTGGACTGGATTACCATGAGGCAAGATAACCCATAGGCACAGCCTTATTCTAAGTGAAACAATGAGGGTTTTCAGTCAGTGAGAGCTGAGTAAACTCAGTATTAAGACATAGACAATTGCCAGAGCTAAGGCTCTTTGAATTTCTACCTGAAATTGCCTTGCATTAGATTCCAGCTTAACTGTATGCCCTGTTCCACCCCCTTCTTGGATGAAATTCATACACTCACTTAAAGCCCAACTAATCAGACTTAAAGTGAAGACAATCTGAAGAAGCCAGAAAAAAAATTGGATTTACAGAGCCTGATACTTCTATTCTAGCTGTTTCACCCCGTTGTACGCTCTATTCCAGTAACAGGTCTGCTCAACACAAAATGTAGCTGGTCAATTTCAATTTGTGGAATGTTTGGGATATAATACGTGGCCCAATCCATTGCATCACTATTTTATCCTATGGTTTTGTAGCACTTTATTGGGAAAATAAATTTAATCCTTGTTAGCAAATGTAGAAATTATGGCAGGAAAATATCAGGCAGAGGATAAATTCCATGGCTGGAAAAGAGAATTGGAGTATTCAGCCTCCTGCGTTTCTTGTCTCCTGGGCCACCTGGATGTGCTGTCCTTTTTATGCCATATTTGTACAGCAAAAACAATGTCGTGACCTTACTCTGTAGTGAAGGCTTCTGGGCACTCTCAAAAAAACGAGCAATAGCAGCACTATGAAGATATAAGACACTGGTATATAATTCTTGCAGAATTATAACCTGATTACCTCTCTATATGTAAATAAAGCCTTCTGACTTAGTAAAACCTGGGTTAGTCTAACTCAAGCCAGCTATAAGTCCCTTCAATACTGTATTCTTCCTCTGGTTTAAACAGATTTCATATGCTACCTGAGGATCGTATCTGTCATGAACTTTAGTGCACTCTTGTAGAAATCAATAGGTCAAGCCCCACCCCATGTCACACACATTTCATAGACAAAATGCCTGTAGTAAAGCAAGTTGCCAGGAGCAAAAGAAAGATTTTAGTAAACTGCTAAGACGGGGTGCCAATCTGTCTCTTCACAGTGAGGGAGATGCTGTTTATCTTATATGTCAAAGCTTGAAATACATTAGTATACCAGACACTTATACCAGCAAAGTCAGCACAGGGTAGCATATGACATGTACCCACAGGTGACTGGTTAATATAATTTCCTTCATTTTCAATCAAGACATATTCTGTTTAATTTAGATAGATGTACCTTCTCTGCCACTGGGGCTTGTGTCAAGCTTATACAGGGCATGCAGCAAGCTTTATTAGCATAGATATTAAAGTCACTCATTACAAGTGACATGGTCAGAGCAGGCAATCCAGCACTTCATCTGTGTCACCAGGTAAAGCTATGTCAAACTTGATCTGAAACTGCATTTCTGTATCTGAAGATATAATAGCTGCAAACTACTAGCATCACCACAGAACAGTGATTTAAATGCATTATATGTATTTTACCTGTAGAGATATTAAATGCTAAACAATAGCTGCCTATGTATTTCTGATACTTGCTTGTATTCTTTCTTACCGAAAAAGAAAGGTATCTTCCTTATTTATTGCAAATCTTCTCACCTCATCAAAGAAACTTTGTTGTCACTGTGTACCATGGCAGCAGCTAGACACCCCAGTCAAGATAAGGAACCTATTAACTTTGTACTTTACCAGCATTAAATGCAAACAGTGAGAGGCAGTCATGGCCTTAAAAAGCCTGCAATTTTGGTAAACAAAACAGATAAATAGGTAGGAAAGGAACAGAGACTCAAAGGGGTGAAGTGACATGCTCGAAGTTACAAAACAAAGCAAATCCAAAGTAATAAAAGAGTCTTCAGGTCATCTAGTTCCCCATCACTAGGCAATGATGTCCTCCCTCACCTCGAAATAAAAATTGGTTTCTGCTTGTTGCAGTTAATGCCAATCTGATCAAAACACCATTCTCCAGCTGTTGCTGCTGCTTCTTTTTGTGGCAAGAACGAATGTTCTTCTGTAATATCTAACAAAAGGAGAGTTTGAAGACCACCTTGGTTAGTGTATATGAAATGAAATTACATGGAACAATTTACACCTGCATATTTTATAGCACCTTCTAAGAGCTGGAAACAATATTTGTGGAGGCTCCTGAAGAGTGCTTGGAACCAAAGGTCTGAGTCACAGAGCCACCAGCCAGAGGGTTAGCAATCACTAGCCATAATAGGCTGTCCACATTTCATGTTAACAGAAAAGCACATCAAAGTTTTTTTAAATAAGCTACCTTCCTTACCAAACTCTCTTTAAAGTCTAAGAGTTTATGTTCCTGCAGGAACCCAACCAGGATGAAGAGGC
>JAYKAV010002823.1:431361-462964 GCA_035582835.1 Phoebastria nigripes
AGTGGGCATGGTGGTGTTGGGTTGACGATTGGACTTGATGATCTTAGAGGTCTTTTCCAACCTTAATGATTCTATGATTCTATGATTCTAAGATTCCAGATTCAACACTTATCTCACAGTGTTACACGCAATATCTTGATTATGAGCAAAGAGGAAGCACGTTATATATGTATACGTATAAAGCCAAGAATTTATTGTTACTAATAATTGCAGTCTTAAAAGTCTAATCATTATTAGTCTGGATCTAATTGTTACAGAAAAAGAAAGAAAAAATAGTACAGGTAGAATACTTTTATACAGGATAAGTCTCAATAACAGTAATCATACAGTTAAAATTGTTATGCACATACTTCTTGGCATCTGCCTCTTTTGTAGACTATATTCACCCTTCCCCTGCTCCTCTGGGTCCTGAGTGGTTTCAGTGATTTCAACCTGGCTGGGAGGAGGTGGGGAGTGTTACAATGAATTGTCAACATCTGGTGTCCTTCACCGTTACCTCTAAATTTACATGGTTACCCCTAAAACCAGCTTTGTCCAGCTCTGGGTCTGCATGTCTTTAACAGGCTGTTGATGACTTGTTTATAACCATGGGGGCTCCATTGCCAACCCCGTACCCTATCTCTTATCATCCCATACCTGCACTCCTGTATGCCACATCCTGTGTCTCCACTTCTCACGGTCTTTATCATACCCGGCCTGTATTGCTCTATACTACATCATTAGGTTAGGAGTCTAAATATCTCATTCTACATGGAATAACTATTTGTTATTGCTATCTATATAAAACCATGGTGGGTACCATACAACAATAAACAAAAGCAAACCAAATCAGCCATAGTCACCTGGCTAATTAGAGAAATTGCTGTCATGGCTAAACCAAGTAAAACAGAGCTACAGGCTAATCAAGAAAAGTTCAGACAAAGCCTGACAAGCCTCAGTCATTATTATTCATTAGAAAGGTGTATTGGGTGTAAGTGTCAAGGTTTTTGTAGAGGG
This sequence comes from Phoebastria nigripes, assembly GCA_035582835.1. Classification (NCBI taxonomy): domain Eukaryota; kingdom Metazoa; phylum Chordata; class Aves; order Procellariiformes; family Diomedeidae; genus Phoebastria; species Phoebastria nigripes. Next base: position 432,358 of record JAYKAV010002823.1, read on the forward strand.
GCTGGGGCTGCAAGGGTGGCCTCTGTGGGAAGAGACCAGGGCTGCCCCATGCTGGACACAGCCAGTTCCAGCCACCTCTGCAACAGACCCACTGCACAACACAGCCAAGCCCATCAGCCATGTGTGGTGCCTCTGGGAAAACATATTCAAGAAAGAGCAAAAAACACTGGTCAGAGAGAGGAGGAGGGGAAAGAAAGGAGTGAGAAGCAGCAGAGGGAACACCAAGGTCAGAGGAGGAGGTGCTCCAGGCACTGGAGCCAAGATTTTCCTGCAGCCCACAGATGACCCATGCCAGAGCAGATGGATATGCCTGAAGGAACTGCCACCGATGGAGAGCCTATGCTGGAGCAGAGGAAAAGGATGAGTGGGAATGAGCATCAAAGAGAAACTACTATGAACTATGTACCCCCCATCCCCCTGCACCACTCAAAGGGGCGAGTAGAGGAGTTAGAACTGAAGGGGGGAGAAAAGGTATTGCTTTAATGTTTACCTTTTTGTTTCTCACTACCCAAATCCATTTTAATTGGCAATAAATTAGTTTTCCCCAATTCAAGTCTGTTTTGCCTGCAACAATGATTGCCTTAATCTCCTGTCTTAGCCTTGACCCATGAGTTTACTGGTTCCTGATTTTTTTTCTGATTTTCTCCCCCTATTCCACTTAGGAGGGGAGTGAGCAAGCAGCTGGGTGGGATTTTGGCTGTTAGCCCAGGCTAACCCACCAGAAAAGCTTATGGCCTGTTTCTAACAATGGCATTACTGTATTACAGGGCTACATCCATAGGTTGTCAAAAATGAAATATACCTCTATCTAAAGATGTAAACAAGACAGCAAAAGTTCAGTTTCTGATTCTCCTGGAACTATTAAAGCAATGTTCCCTATAGCCATTTACACAAAATAACTCGTCACTGGTTTCAAATACCAGCAGACACACCAAATCTCTTGTTGTCCCTCCTCTTCCTTCTTGACCTATAGTCAAGGCCCCATGTTTCTGGCCCCATGTTTCTGCTGGGTTCCATTTGCAATGATATCTCTGCAAAGAAATGAAGTCACTACTGAAAGCCTATGAGGAGGCATCACAGTGTAAAGCAAGCTACCCTATTTCCTTAAGACACTAAAMCCACTATTTTACTGTTACAACTGTAGAATAAAATGAAGTAATTAAGATAACAGCTATTTCTTCACTTTTCTTTTTGAATTATTTTTTATGTAAATTTTGACTATGTTATTAGCCTTTTTCATGTTACTCATTGGGACTTCTCTTGGTTCCAGTGTCCTATGATTCACAGTTTTGTCTTGAGACATCTATTTAGGCCTGCACATGTCACTTCTTTTAAATATCACTGCACATTTTTCATAACATTGATGTGTTACAGTAAATATTATTTACAATATTTAGCAGTTGTTAAACAAAAGAATTCTATCTTGCCACTTGCCACTTTCTGCTGCATTTCAGTAAGTACTTTTTCTCAGTTTTACACAGACCACTGAAATTCTGTATACCATCAAGGGCTGTTTCTTTCATGTCCAATACATAATTCTGTAGTAGACATTATTTAATCTATTAACACTTGTCTTCTCTAAAGGTACTGCAATAAAAAACAAACAAACAAACAAACAAACAAACAAAAAAAACTGTATTGGGTTTGCATGGCAAGGTTTTGGTAGTAGGGGGGCTACATGGGTGGCTTCTGTGAGAAGCTGCCAGAAGCTTTACCCATGTCCAATAGAGCCAAAGCCAGCCAGCTCCAAGACAGACCTGCCACTGGTCAAGGCTCAGCCCATCAGTAACAGTGGTAGCACCTCTGTGATAAAAAAACTGCGTAAGAGCAACTGCAGCCAGAGAGAGGAGTGATAATATGTGAGAGAAACAACCCTGCAGACACCAAGGTCAATGAAGAAGGAGGGGGAGGACGTGCTCCAGGCGCCAGAGCAGAGATTCCCCTGCAGCCTGTGGTGAAGACCATGGTGAGGCAGGCTGTCGCCCTCAGCCCATGGAGGTTAACGGTGGAGCAGATATCCACCTGCAGCCTGTGGAGGACCCCACGCTGGAGTAGGTGGATGCCAGAAGGAGGCTGTGGCCCCGTGGAAAGACCACGCTGGAGCAGGCTCCTGGCAGGACCTGTGGCCTCGTGGGGAGAGGAGCCCACCCTGGAGCAGGTTTGCTGGCAGGACTTGTGACCCCGTGGAGGACCCACGCTGGAGCAGTCTGTTCCTGAAGGACTGCAACCCATGCAAGGGACCCACGCTGGAGCAGTTTGTGAAGAACTGCAGCCCATGGGAAGGACTCATGTTGGAGAAGTTCATGGAGGACTGTCTCCCGTGGGAGGGACCCCACGCTGGAGCAGGGGAAGAGTGTGAGGAGTCCTCTCCCTGAGGAGGAAGGAGCAGCAGAGACGACGTGATGAACTGACCACAACCCCCATTCCCCATCCCCCTGCGCCACTGAGGGGGAGGAGGTAGAGAAAATCGGGAGTGCAGTTAAGCCTGGGAAGAAGGGTGGGGTGGGGGGAAGGKGTTTTTAAGATTTGGTTTTATTTCTCATTATCCTAGTCTGATTTGATTGGTAATAAATTAAATTAATTTTTTTCCCCAAGTGGAGTCTGGTTTCGCCCGTGATGGTAATTGGTGAATGATCTCTCCCTGTCTTTATCTCTACCCACGAGCCTTTCATTATCTTTTCTCTCCCCTGTCCAGCTGAGGAGGSGGAGTGATAGAGTGGCTTTGGTGGGCACCTGGCATSCAGCCAGGGTCAACCCACCACACAAACAAAAAAAACCCCAATACCTGCAGTCCAGTCCTATTCAGACAAGACACTGGAGTATGAAGGTTTGTGATGTGTCAATAATCCTCTAAGATTCCTTACTGCCTGTGAACTGTTTCAAGGAATTAGGATATGTTGTAAATGCAAAAGGGAAAGGAAACCTGAGAAGGGTTGAGAAGGTAAGTGAGATTTACAGGCAGGTGATAACTGTACAATTCTAAATATGATTTTTTTTCCTAGGTGTTCCTTCAGGCCTAGTTTTATTAGCTAAACCCATGTTTCTTCTTCCATGTCTTCTTTCCCCCTTCCAAAAATGACAAACAAACAAAAAGTACTGAAACCTCACAAGTAGTTCTCACTCCTTTTGCTAGGAAGAAGGGTAAGCACACTGTAAGTCCCCTAGAGCTTGGCCATCTTCCTTTCTGATCCGAACATCTGGATTCAGGTGGCAAGTGGTAACCTGATAATTTGCAGAGCTTTTCATTATCCAACAGTAGATTGCCAACAGTGATGCTCATGGACTTCGTAGCTCTGAAAGTAGTTTTTATAATGTAAATTATCTACAGGGTAATCTAATAAAAAAAAAAATCATATTTTTTAATTCTTGAAGCACAAGTTTCAGTGAGGTTATTCCCATGTTTATCTTAAAGCTTGTGAAGTGTCTTTTGTTGGATCAGATTAGAGTTATAATGCCTATAATATGTGTGCACACACACAGAAGTATATGTATATTGAGAGGCAGAGAGAGAAGGATATTACCAAATTATAAATAACTTCATTTTTAATTATGCTGTTGTGTATTGTCCCTGGAAATGTGAATATTTTGTAATACTATATGAAAGTTGTTTCAACACAGAGATGGCCCAGTTTGAGACTCTAATAAAAGAAAATCAAAAATTTTAAGACAGGTAATTTAGTGGCCTAAAGTTTAGCTTACTTAAAAGCTAAATTTATTTATACACTTTTAAATTTGGCRGTATTTTTGGAAGTCCCTCAGGTGATACTGAAACTTAATAATTCCCTGTTCAAGGTATAAAGTATTTTGTAAGATATGCTTCATGATCAGATAATCAGCTTTTAAAATAATTGGGGAACCTCCATCAAGTTATGAGATGGAAACTAAGAACATGGACAGGGAAACATAATCTGACAAAGAAAACCAAGATCCCTGACAGCAGAGATACTAAGATGCAGAGTCCATAACTGGGTTGAGAAGATCAGAGAAGAGCATCATTTGCTTTCCTCCCCAGAGCTCCTGTGGAGCCCAGCAGTACTTCTGGTCCAAGCCTCCATTCCTGAATTTCAGCAAGATTTGCATTACCCATCATGGACAAACCTACTCCAGCTCCCATTCCTTAAACTTACCGTTTTCTCCACCAAGGGGTATCACCATCACCTGCCCGAATTTTCTTGCTGTCTGAAACTAGCTTTGTAGTTCCTGACAGTTACCTTGGGTAATGCCAGAGGAATTTACATCATTGTAAATGTCAGTGYGTTTGGACCATGATGTGGAGATAATTGAGCACACAAATTAGTACAGTTCATTCTTTTAGGGAAGTAATCTGTGTATATGGTTGCAAAGGTAAAGGAGCCATATTTTCCTGCCTGTTTAAGTATATAACCAAAGCCTCCTTAAAAATGGCGTAAGTATCTTTAAGATTCCTTTATGTAGCTGATATAAAGCAGGTAGATCCCAGTAAATGGTTTAACAGTACCTAACCATTCTGATTTAAAATGGAGACTCGGTTTGCTATCTGCAGCAGAAAAAAAAAAAAAAAAAAAAATTAGTTCAGTACCTTATTGTAGACATTGTTGCATTTTTCTTTTCTTCTAGGGACAAACTGCTTATCTGCCTGCACCAGATTAATTGTTTCCAAATCATTTCCCAGGTGTGAATCTAGACATGCAAGGTGATAGCTCTGGTCACAGTTAGAAACTTGTTTTGCCCCTCCCGTTCTGCAGTTCCCTCAGAAATCAATGTGTTGGCAGATGATTCCTTTGGTCAGGCAGCAGTTTCTTCACTCACTTGTTCCTGCTGGATATTTAATCCTCTTGTCAGTTAGAGCAATTGAATGTGCTTTTGTCCTTTTTTCCTTCCTGATGGAAGGGAGTCAGCCTGCCAAATTCATTTCCTTCTTTCATGTCTCATCTGATTTTCTAATTTTTGTTGTCAGACGTGTAAGGGAAATACAGAGCTGAGTCCCATTAAGACTAAGCAAGTCCTCTTTTTCTCTGCACTCTTAGACAGAAGGGCCAAGTCCTATGGAAGTGTATGTGTGTGCATGCGTATGCGTGTTTGTTTCGCTAAGCAATTCGAAGCTATGGCTAGGTCACATTGTACTTAGAAGTACATGTTACCAGATACAGACTAGRTTCTTCCTCCCCAGAGCTTTGTGCAGCAAAATATATGTACAGTGATTCCACCAGTCACAATTTGCTATCCGTTCTGCAGCAGTGATTCCCATAAGCTGTGCCTTCAGGCTCTTGGCAGCTAGGACTTCTGTTTTCTCAGTGATCCCTCTGGTTCTGGTTAAGCAGCTTACTATATGCATTAAATCTATATTACTAGGGTCTCCTAGAAGGTCTGCTAAACATCCCCTCTTGATATTTTGTTGTTTCTTTCAAATGCAGTAACCAAAGAGGAGGAGTTGTTCTAAGCAGTCTAACGGAGCTCTCTAGTTGCTGAACATGCAGGTATATTACTTTAAAAAGTAGCTCACAGATAATTTTAATCATTAATCACTGAAAGAGTTATTGATTGAATATTCTTTTATAAATGATAGAGTCGACTGAAGAGTGCCAAAAATTTACTGAGTATACAGTCTGATGAAACCCAGAATGATACGGATGCTGAATAATGAGTATGTTGTATAAAATTCAATCAGTTCTAGTCAGCAATGCCTTTGAAATATCAGAGAGAACTAGTCTCTGCCTCCCACTGGATTCCTATTTAGAGACCATGGGTTTCTGATTCGTAATTCTGCTATGCGGCATTTGGGCAAAGAAACTGGCTAAAGCTCAACAGCTGAAAATGAGGAATTCTCAATTTTTGCTGATGCCAGTGCTACATTCTAAATACCAATTCAGCTAATAAAGATTATACTTCAAGTTATGGGTGATAGGAGAGAAATAAAGAGGGGGAAAAAAGGTTTCTTCCAGTGTAAGAAAAGCCAGATCATCAAGGTATATTTCAAATTCTGCAGATAAGAGTATCTGCTTCTCCAATCAGCATTATACTCAAAGCACTTGAGTATCCGCAACATTTTTTTTGAATGCTTTTTGTGAGAAGTCCATATGTTTTCTGTAATGCATTAAATAATTATTTCCTTGATAAATTAAAGAATTAAAAAATTACAGAAAGTGTGGTTTCCCTGAATATTTGCAGTGTATCTGTGAAGGAGATATCTGTGAAGAAGATATCTCTGAAAAATACGAGTCATGCACAGTCATGCATGTTAGGGCTTCTCAGTCTGACTCTGCCTACAGTTTTAGTATTGCAGCCTGGCTTATGCCATAGTGCATTACCCTCTAGTGGATATGTACTTACTGGGGCAACTGGTGCATCCATCCCCGTTCACCTGAGACATCACGTCATAATCTCAGCTGAATTCAGAGAAGAAGGAATCTAGGATAAATGAAAAAGTCAGATGCTTCAAAGATCAGTTTGGTACTACCCCACCAATAATCCTTTCACAGCCTGATCCAGGTTGGTATATATTCAATTATTACTACTGTTTTTTTGAGAAGTAGAAAATCACATTTTAAAGTTGTTTTTTTTTGGTTGTGTGGGGGTTTTGGGTTTTTTGTTTGTTTGTTTTTTGTTGTTGTTTGTTTTTTTTTTTAACCAAGATATCCTGCCTTAGAATAGTATTTGTGTGTTTTACTTTTTTTGTGAGATTTCAAATATTCTGACATCTGCCACTCTTAAATCTCTCAGGAGAGATGCAGGCTCTGGGACTTGCTTCAGAAAGCTTCCACAGAGGCTGTAACTCTGCACTTCCATGCAGAGAGCATCCAAAATGCCAGATTAGGCACTGGGACACCTTTGCTGGCATAAATTCCAATCTACATGGCTAAAATAGGGTTTCCTCTGGCTTTATGCAGTATAAAAAAAAAACCACATATGCAAATAAAATGATTGTTCCTACTCTAAATCCTAGCAAAAATAAGTAGTTGTGAAACCAGAAAGAAAATGCAGCCTAGAGCTGGATGACTAAACCTCAGAGAGGAGAGAAGGGTAAAGTATCAAAAAACAATTATTCTTGTCTACTTTGAGTCGCTATTTGTTACTTGCTGAGGCAGTCTTGAGTAATGCATCCAGTTTGGGACATTAAGGTTTCTGTAAAATGTAAACACCTTATAAAGAAAGTGAAGGAGAATAATACTATGAGGTTTAAAATGAGAGATCAGTGGGGAATAGTTGAAGGACTTGGCCTGGTTTAGCCTAGCTAAATAAATACAAAATGGTAAAAACCATTTATGGTGGAAAAGATCAAGGAGACTGAAGGACTTGTATTGGGGTAGGACAAGAAAATTAAAAGCTCAGTTTGATGAAAACATGGTGGGAAAGTGGGAGAATTTAGAATATTCATAACCTAGAATATTTAGTGCATTAATATCCTGAATAGAAGGCCAGCAAAGCAAAACCAAGCTAAGGAAAACGAAGCATTGGGTTAGGCTGTCTAGGAGGACTACAGAATCTGTCTCTCTGGAGGCTTATAAACGGATTAAAACAACCCTGAATATAATTATCCTTCCCCTAGGACAAGGAGGGGTGAACTGGGTGGCTTCTGGAAGTCCCCTTGAAACTATATATCTGCAATGAAATGAATAAGTGAAAATTTATTAACATGAATGTGAATAAATTGAGGAAAAAACCTTTATCTTCTGTTTCCTGACTTTTGGTACATGTTAATGCCTTAATAAGAGCTCACAAATACTGAGAAATGTGATGCTGCATGAAGAATTAAAGGAAAAAAAAATCCAATACATTTCATTAATGCTGCTCACTCTTTCATGACTTCATTATTTCTTAAGGATAACATGAGGCGCTTACCTGCAGGCCACAGCCCTGTGACACACAGCCGGGCAAGCGGTGCTGGCCAGGACCAAGGGCTGAGCTTAGAGTAGCCCCAAGCAAGGGGGGAGCCCCTGAGGGGGCTCATCACAGCCCACTCCCACCCAGCTCCCTCCCAGCCGTCAGGCCCAGGCCCCATGGCTGCCCCTCAGCAGGGATGGCCTGGCACCTGCTGCCAACACCTGGCCAGGAGTAACTACTGAGGATCAGTAGTTGATGGTTTTGCTTGCTTGTTTGTTGTCCCCTTGTGTTGCGTGTTTTCTAACCCCTGGTGTGTTATGATTTAAACCTTGCAGATGGCCTACGTAATTCGCCAAACCAGCATTTACTTACAAACTCAATAGTGGCCTGTGCTGACAAATTGCTGAAAAGGCCAGCGTGATGCACGCTGTAGAATTCCTACAGCATTATGTACAAGCAAGATAATAGAGCCCATGTTTATCTCATTGAGTTGAAAAATTTACAGTGGAAGTTTGAACAGCTGCAGTACTTTGTTCAGTCGCCAGTGCTGAAGTCTGACATAAATCTTATTGAATCAAAGAAATATTGGCAAATATTTGCATTTTTAGTTAATGGACAAAAGGGGGGAGCAGTGGAATGGAAATGATGCTGTGACACATGCTGTAAGGATTCTGGGTGGCAACACTCACGGGTATAATGATAAGCCACCAACATATAGAAATACAGATGTGATTGGTGAAGAAAAATTCATAGTATTATAACTACACAGTGAAATATGCCTTGTTATTTCCCATTGAAAACTGACTTTAGGATATGTGGAAATAGACATATATCTCTTGGAACATAGAAGGAAAGACAAAGAGAGAGAAAGAAATAAAAATGCAAGGACAAAATGCCCAGCCCTAGTATACTTACATGTGTAATAACAAGCTATACAGACTCATTAGAACTAATTTTTTTTGGGGGGAAAAAAAGGACCTGTTTTGGAATGTAATGCAGAATTTGAGAAGTTCCTGAATAGGGGAAATAATAGAATATTTTGCTTGAAAAGATATTTAAAAAAAAAAAAAAAGATTTAATTTGTCTATATTTCCTTTTGTGCCAGGGAACTCAGAAGGCCAGAAAGCCCTTGTTGTTTTCCAGATCTTTGATGGAGAGCTTGGAAAGCCTGAAAGCAGCCATGTCCTGCCTCAGACCTCTGGTCTTAGACCCTAATCTCTAACTGTAATTATCTGCATATAAGCACCTTTAAACATAAAGTGCCAGGGAATGTTTTGTAGCCTTGCRTCTAGAGGGACATATGCTGACTGCATTCACACCACCTAATTCTTGTCTCTGGATTTCCCCTGGGACAAATGTGGTGACCCAAGATAATAGGGTTTTTTTATTTTTAAATTTCTTACTGTATGAAATAATGTGAGCAGTACTGCAGCCCACCAGAGTAGAGTAGGTCTGGTTTTTTAGAGCATTAATCTGAATGTCTGCATTGTATGCCTTGGGGCATTCAAAAGAGTATGTTTGAATCTGCAAAATATATTATGGAATAGTGATGGAGTGCCACACAAATTGGAGAGCAATAAAAATGTTAAAACTTGTCCATACCACCCGTTATATTGGTCCCTGGAATGTACATGTCCCAAACCATCTATGGACATTGCCTCCAAAAGTTTTAGCTGGTGTGGGCTGAAACAGTAGCAGAGAGCGTGGTCAATGAATAAACTCACTGGCACTATTAGCAGTATCACACTTGAGCTGTCTTTTCAGGGGGAAGAGGGGGCTCTCACTGTAAACATAGACACACTTAGCTGTATCCATGGGTCTGTTGGAAGCTTCACCAAACTGACAGGTTTCACTGAAGTGTTTTGCCTTTCATAAGCCCAACTTTCCAATATACCTTTTTGACCACTGTTAAAAATGCTCATTGTTTGCTGGAAAGAGGAGCTTGGTGCTATACAGAGCAAAATAATTTCTCCAAGAAAACCAGAATGCACGATGGCTAAACAAATGGAGTGAACTGGAGCTGCTGCTGCAGCTTCCTCATAGAGAAACTAGGCAGTGACACAGATGGCCAATAATAAATAGGTTTGCAGCTAAGTTCTTTCCTAGTTGGATCCTGATAGTCATGTTCATGCTGAGCATTGTCTTATTTATATATAGTCCCATGCAGATAGTGAACCAAATTATCTGCTGTCATAACGTCCCTGATGTCAATGACCTCAGGAATATATGATAGGACTAAATCACTTCTCTAGGAATATGTGCGCTATTACAGACAAAAATTTTTCTTTAATATAGAGCTAAAGGACTCACAGCTAGCAATAGGAAGAGGAGTCAAGGGCAGGGTTTGTATGTATGTCCTGTATCTCATCTCCAAAATTTTTCCTCCGGACAAAATATGAAGGTCTTGTAGCTGGAAGGCTGGCAAACTAGCTCAACATACAGGAGAGATAGGAGGCATAGCAAGTCACTGATGTGCTTTTACGCTTGCAAATAAACTGAATACTGATCAAAATGGGCTGGAAAGAAGGGGGAGCTTCATATGGGGAAAGAGAGAGAGAAAAATGTAGGACTGCCTGATCTTGCAGTAATCATGCATCTGAGGCTGCTGAAGAGGTCTTTTTGAAAAAAACCCAAACAATTTCAGAGAAGCATTGAAGGTCTTCCAGCCACATGAATGCAATGGATACAAATTAAATGAAAGAAGCAGTACCAGAGACACTTTTGAGTATGTTGCTCTGTTTTATTTCCCATTTGGGAGAGTTAATTTTGAAAATCTTAATCCCTTATATTGCTGGAAACATCACAAAAAGAGGTAGTTGATCACAAAGGCAGAACATTGCTTCATTCTTGAAACCCTCATGCTGTCTACTCTTGCTTACATTCAGTAGCAGAATTAGAGGTGGATGAAAAAGAGGTTATTACTTTTCTTTAATCTGTCAGCACATTTTTAACTGTATTGGTTTTTGCTGCCTGTCTTGGGAATGTAGGACTGGAAGTATCTATAGAGAGCAACTGTGTAATAAAAGTTTAATCCATAAGACTCCACAGAACCTTACTTCCACATTACAAGTCAACAACAAGCTAAAATAACCTTATGACCTCATATCCTGAGATGTTTCTTTTTTTCCATGCTTTTAAAGCGCAGTAAGAGGGACTGCGGACATGTTTGCAGTTTCTCCCACCAGTCTGACAGATCAGCATAAGCTGTACATGGAGTGATGGAAGGGAAGAGAGAAAGAAAGGTAGCTTTATGGATAACAGAGCCAATCTCTTTCTCTTCAGGAGCCCAGACTATCAACTGAGTCCAAGCCTATAAGCACAAGCAAACACATATAGTACCTGCATAATTCTACTTCATAACAGCCAGGTCTGATGAACTTCGAAGGACAGACCTTCAACAAATAATGGCAAAGCCAAGATTGATTCTGACCAAAATAGAAGTTATAATAACCACAGCAATAACAATAATGATGAATGATGAACTAACAATAACAACAATAATAATAATACTACATCTCTACATTGTGGGTGTAATCATTACTATAGGACTCACAAAGCTGTGAGCTCTCCTGTGGTCCAGGTCAGATCTTCACTCTTTTTCACATGCAGATTGAAAGCATGGAACAAAGCATAAGAAAATGATATAAACAAGAGGATAATACTGCTGTTCATTCTGGGGTAAGATCTGATTTATATGTGAATAGAAAAATAAGCATGATCTGGCCTAGTGTTTTGGAAAGATGTGAGATCTCCCAAAATTTCTCCAATTGTATTTCTTTTAATCTAAATGGATGACCTGCTACATTTCTTTTCATGAGAATGATCAAAGCAAAATTTAAAGAATATCCTGAATTTCCTGTACTATTTATTATTTTTTGCTTGGGATAGAGTGAAAAAACTTAACAGTTAATTTAATGAAAAACTTAACAGTTCCAAACTGTAAAAGATTCTATACAGCTACATGGTATCATTTTCCCCCCTCTCCTCTATTTCAGCCTAATGCTTTAAATCCTGTTTACATTCAAATACACATAAAAATCTGCCTCTTCAGCCAAGCAAGTAATGCACACCTTTTTTTTTATTTGGTTGTAGGTGATCCTAGCTTTAATTTTTCTCTAAAGGAGGAGTCATTTTAAAAAAAAAAAAAAAAAAAAAAAAGYTTTTATTTTAGTAGACTTTAAGCAAGGTAATGAATTTGATTTTTACTTTCATTACCCTAGCAGAGATATCACCGTGAGATGTGACTCATCCTTGCAGGTCAATGTATTGCACATACGATAAACAAAAGTATCCACAGATATACCATAGAAAATACACTTCTTTGTTTTTTTGGTGTGCAGTGTTAATTTCCTTACCAAGGAAATTTCCTTGAAACTGGTTAATGCATATATACATAACATATCTACGTGTGTGTGTGTGTGTGTGTGTGTTTGTGTGTGTGTGGTTTTGGGCATGAGTGTAGAAATACATGAAATCGATACATAGAACTCTTTCTCTTTGTCATGACTTTGTAATTGTTGACCTTTTAAAAAGTAATTTTCTAATATCTTTACTAAAGTTAAGTAGATTTGAAACAAAAAAAGTTTGTGTTTGTTTTGTTTTGKTTTGGTTTTGGTTTTGKTTTGTTTTTTTAATGTGTCTATAATTTAGAGAATGAAAGTTATTCCTGTTTGGAAAACATCATCTAGATTAACATTTTTCATTCTTCTGATATTTTAGATCATTATTTAATACTCTTATTCTTGCCATTCACTTTGAGAAACTTTTTCTTCCTTTACTTTCCAGGTTTTGTAGGCCACTGTTATACATCATTTTCATATTTGTTCTCACAAGGAGAATGCATAACAACAATACAGCTAATGTTATCAATGTTTTACTTATGGTCTCAACAATCTTTTTAAGACCTGCTACCATAAATTCCATGGCAAAAATGTGTTTCATAACTACAATTTTCTTTAAATTCATGCTATTTATTTAAACAGTGCACTTAGCTGGGTATTTTTTTTATTATTATTATGTTAGCTGGCTAGAAACCAACAAAACCTGAGAAATGGTAGATGAATAACAGCAAAACTTTACTTAGCTGTGTATATTTGTCTATCAAATCTTTTCAAATTGCGTTACCTTCACAGAACATCTTGTTCTTTTTAATTCTCTCATCCTTAATTTTGTATCATATATTTGAAATACAATGGTACAAGAAGGAAGTTAAGCAGCACTTTCTAGTTAATCAAAAAGTGATTCTAAGTTGCTCTGAAGGTCATTATATCTAAATATAAATATTTTTCTGTTTCAGTGCATAATTTTGTTAAATTGAAGCAGATGAAAAAAAGATCTTTTAATATTTGCACAAGATACTTAATATTCTACTGTATTTTCAAACTGTAGCTGCAAATGTTTTTGCTCCAAATTTTTACTTCAGTTATGAATCTGAAGACCTTGTTATTTTTAAAGAATAATAATTTAATATGAGATGGCATAGCTACAGACTTTTAGGCAGTCTGTATTCATAGTTGTAAATTGAGCTTGATCCTTTGACTTTAGTGAAGTTATGCCAAATTGCTCTAAGTTGGGATAAAAGTGAACCCATATTTTTATTTTGTTGTTAGTTAACAAAAAATTTTCTTAAATGTTTCTTTTCCTTCATTTCTTTGGTGTGATACAGCAGCCATATAACCTACATTGTAACTCTGCTGCAGAAACACAAAACCCATCACCTAGTGTCATATAGGTAATCTCTTGGGCATCTCTCTGTGTCAACCGTTATCCTTGTTTATGCATACACACTGGTAGGAAGAACGGAAATATTTTTTTTCCCAGTGTCCCACATGAGGCAATAGAGCCATCTGATCTTTAGTAGTTGCATTAGCCCCATTTACATCACGTAAATGGGACTATTGAACAGTATAAATTGAACTGCAGCCCTGGACAATATCACTTGATTCCTGTGATATCTGTCCTTCTGATCCGATAAATGTATGTGCGAGTATATTTTATTCCAGCTCGTCTGAATATACCAGTAAGATGATTTGACATGGTGAAGGATGAAATTATCTTTATAAGTTCACACAGAACACTTATTTTGCTTCTTTCACTGTCCCAAACCTTAGGTTCTTTTACACCCAAAATGTCTGAAACAACATTACACAAAAATACAACAGTGAAACAATTGCATACGTTTAGTAGAATTTTAGTGCAATTTTAGTAGAATAATCTTACCACAGGAATCAACTTTCAAGCTCAAAACATCTTCTTCATGCAAAATGAATAGAATGCTATGCTCCTGGTGTTGCACAAAGGATTTTTATTGTTTCCAAACACTCACACCCTGCCTGTGGATCTGTCGTCTGTGTGTATTGTATTTCATGGATGATGGGAAGAAAGAGAAGAGTGGCACAGTATGTCTTCAAAGTACTTCAGAAGGAGTTTTCCCCTTAGAGCAAACATATTTCACACTCACTAATTTTTTTAACACAGATTTAAAAGCACAGAACTTTGTTAATTGCACCCCAATTCTTTATATTAAGTATTATTGTCATCATCACTGCTTTGAAAGTTATCTTCATAGTGAGAAACTCTGAAAAGACCACAAATGAAAGCCTGAGTAGAGTTGTTTTTTTGGTTTTGGGGTTGTTTGGTTTTTTTTTTTTTTTTGTGAGGAAAAATCCATCCATGTGTCTTGCCTCAAACAGCTTCTTATTTTTTTCCAAGGTTAAAAAAGGATGAAGCTAGCACACTGGCCCATCTGCATGTAGTATAACTTATCAAAGTTAATAAAAAGCCTCATGTAGTTTCCCGACATTCTGCAGTCATTATCAACTCCATTTACATTTCCCATCAGAGATGCACCCAAATGTGTGGAATTGGCAATCATTTTTCAGAAATCTTTAAAAGTGAGATAGCTGTGTTCCATTTATAAAATGAACTTTGAAAGGCTGGCCCTGGATTACGCTTTGCATAATCAGCCTAATGGATTAAGAAGCTCATTTACAATATAAAGAACCTAAAATGTCTCTGATAAAACCTTGATTACAGTTACAGTCTGTGAAAGAGATGACATCTGTTTCTGCCTGAGACTAAACCTATGATTTGGGCCCAGTGGGTAAAGGAAGATGCTGTTAGTTCTAAGACAAGTTAAAATAAATTGTGAGGTTGCTTTCAGGTTCTGTAATGCATTAGCTCACAGATTGGAGCTTCTTCTAGAAACAAATAAAAAAGAAGCATCAGTCTGTTTGCTTCATTTACCACTTAACCCTCTAAAGCATTGATTTTCTACTGCTTCCCATTTGTTTGTGTTGGAAAGTGAAAGTGCAGTGTAGGCACAGTATTCACTTATATGAAATAATGAACTACTCTGAAACGTCCAAATAATACGCAGGGGAACTTGAGAACCTCTAATTACTTCTAATTATCTAAAGCCTAGTGAAACAAAGATACCTTGATAGATAAGGAAATATGAAGCACTTCATTTTCTTTATACAGTGTTCTTATAGAACAAAAAAAAATATTAAAAATGAAGCATTGCTTTCTGTTGGCATAATTCTGCTAACTTCTAATATTACCTTGAGCTTTGGGCTTTTATTAACACAAAGTCTCAAAGGGCAATTGTTTTAAAACATCTGGTATTCACTTTGTTTGTCATTTTTTCTACAAGAATTTGCTGTAAATTGCCATACATATCCACAATGTTGGGTCTGGGTTTTCTCTGGAGGTTTCCAATATCAAGCTCCAATGAACACCAAGCTCAGCTTAAGGGTAAACTTTGGAATTAAATTCTCCTTGGGAAAATTCTCCTACTCATATATCAATGTTAATCTGTATTTTAAAATGGTGCTACTAATTTTTAACCTCTCTTCTTTACTCAGCTCAAAACATAGTCTTAAGGAACTCTGGAAGAACAGAAAAAGGGATATCACATTTTCATTTAATTTGTTGAGAAATAAACAAGTGTGACTTCTTGTCCTTTTGAAAAATTCCAGCTACTCAAAATGTTTAGGGTTTTTTTTCAGTAAAACTGAAAGGTTTATTTCTTAACTTATTAATTATCAAGAATAATTATCAGGATTTTTTCTTTGAAAAGTTATGTTAGCCTCACCTTCCCAACAGATGTTGTATTATGAAAAGTTTGAAACCAGACATTTAATATAAGGTTAATATTAATATAAGGCTTTAGGTGATTTTTCTTTTAGCCAGCAGTTCCTTCCTAGAAGTTTCCATTTCAATAAAATGCAAGGGATTTTTCAGTTGTTTTTTTCGTCAAAAATAAAACACATGTAAGTCTGATAAAAAAATTCTGATTGCTTGTATTCTTCAGTGATAGAGGTTTTATTCCTTGACTAACCCTTAGACCAAATTACTATCCACCACCATATTACAGCCTGTGAGATCACAGGACTTCGTCAGACTAGACGGTCAAAACACTAGACCAAGAGATGGAGTATGCACTTTATTTACCTGAATGCAGTCTTTCCTACACACATTATTGCACAAACGGCTCCCAAATTCATGATATACTAGTTATATAAAAACTTTACAGCATGGAAGCCAAATGTTTCTTTAAAAAAATTGTAAAAAATGTATCGAAAAGACTCAGAGAGAGCAGGGTACACCATCTCTGTGATGGCGAATTCCTCAAAAGGCACAGAGCGGTGTCCCGCAGCTGTTACCCTGAAACCCTGTAAGGGTCCTACAAGGGGCAAGTGCTGCAAGAATGAGATAGTCTGCAGTCCTTTGGGGAACACAGGTATTTCACAAGTTAGAGATATTCTTTGCATCCTTTAAACTAGGAGCTGATGCTGATTGTTGCTTCTTAGACTTTCCTTTTCTCTCCTCTAGAGAGAAGCCATAGCGGGAACGGCTGTCAAGGTCTGGTAGATAAGAAAAAAGGATGGTGTCCAGTTCTGCCTGTCAGTCCTGCTGTGCAACATGGCAGTTGGCAAAAAGCAAGACTTAGTCTCTCTGGTGCATCCATCGAAGCAGTAGATGAGCAGCTGCATAAAAGAAGGGGTGTCTGATCAAAGCTTACATTTTTAATGACTTCTAGAGGAAAAATGGGAGGTAGTTGGAAAGATGATGTTCCCTACTTCTAATCATAATGATCATAACAACTGTCTTGATCTGAATGCAACATTTCAGCTGAAAAAATCCAAGTCTTAGCTCAGAAAGCACACTTACAATTGATAATAAAATCTACATCTTTTGAGCACAGCTGGCCTTGAGGCCACCATTTATCAACTGGATGTCAGCTGGAGGCCTCCATCCCAAAGGCTGAACAGCCCTGCACTGTAATCCTAGCTAGTCTTCACACCATACCACACTTTCACACATGCCATATGAACTTGCCGCACATTTGACCTGTAAAAACTGTTCAGAGGAACAACATTCACTTGGGAGCATGTTTGTGACACTCTGCCAAGGGTCAGATTGAATATACCTGACATTCAGGTCAATCCTGACCCCATTTTGGATAGCAGATGATCCAAAAAAGCCAGAGCAATTTGAGTGATTGATATGTCTTAGACCACAGATATGAGAAGATCTGCAAGACTCCACAAAGCTTTTTTTGTTGATGATGAAAACGAGAGGTGACAATGTTCCTCCTGCACTTGTTCATTTTGAAGTAATTATCTCTTGAGTCTGCTGAAGCAGCAGAGACTTATATCTGGAAGCAATGTTTTGTAACTATATATTTTTCAAATGACAGAAGTGACTTGTATATATTTTTTTTTTTCTTTTCCACTGAAGTGTCAGAAGAATGTGATTCACACAGTGTTTCACTGTTATTTGGTGTGCAACTGTGGTGCAGGAACAGCAGCTACTGTTTTATGCATTGCTGGAGCAAATTTATTACGCTTATGAGTTTATAAGCTATGTAAGCCAGATTCTTTGTCTTGGATCATCACTAAGATCTAATGCAGAGTAAAATTTAGCCTTAGAAACTCTGAACTTAGAGGGCAGAAACGACCTACAAAGCACAATGAAGTCTACTCAGGAAATGCAAACATTCAGCATGTGAGTGGTACATCTTCTTTTGTAATACGAGGAAATGCACAAACCACAATGCTCTCCAAAGCCAGGTAATTAAATCCGTCTCTGCTCTAACATGATCTGAGATGCCCAAGGGAATCCTATAATTGTTAGTCACTACATAAACATCAAACTTGAAGCATAATTTTAGTAACATATCAAAAAATTGTCAGGTATCCATTACTGTGACATGCTATTTGCATTACCTCTATTGATTTGTCAGTTTTATCATACACTTTTTTGCATTGCGAGCACAGCACAAAATGACCTCTGGCTTTAACAAGGGACTATCGTCATATTTTATGCCTCATTCTTCATAATCCATAGCAAAAAAAAGTTTTAAATCTAGCATTTTTACATTCCATATAGAAAAAGCAACTGAAAATTGCACCTGATGAAAATGTGAGCCAAACAAATGTGTGTTTCTGCATCTCACTTCATACGCTAGCACACCTTCACCCCCTAGCTTGTCTCAGCAAAGCTAAAGGAAATCTGGTTATGCCAATAGGGTTGTCTTGAGAGATAAAGATGGCACAACCCCTGGGATATGTCTTAGGTATAGAGGAAATGGTAGCTTGAATAGTTTTATATGTCAGCTCTGTGACTGATCAGTGACATAATATAGATCTGGAGAAGATTTTTGCCTTCCTTTTTTGAATTGAGAAAATGTAATGTACTTGACTTTACACCTGCAACTTTATGTCTTGCTTAATCTTAGGGAAACAGATATCTAATTGTTTCAACCTTTGAAGGAGGAGTATTTTGCAATGTAACCTTTACTTGGATTTAAGGTTCCTGTAAGTCATTTTTGGTAATGTCTGCACTACCAGCAATTTTCTGTTGTTATTTCGATCATGAAACCTCTAATGTGTAATAGTGCTGGTTATAGCCCTACTACAGGTCACTTTTTGTTATGTTGTTTCTGTAACTGTCCCATATATTACAAAGACAACAAAACCAAACCAAACCAAACCAAAACCAACCCCCCTTTCATGGTAAAATTTCAAATCTATTCTGACACAACTATTCAATTTCTATTAAAAAAGTATTTCCCATTAAGACATTTACTCTTGGCTCATGCATTACTTTTTCTGAGCATTTAGTGGTGAATCCATTAATTGACTTATGAATTCAAATGAATTAAAGCAGGCTTCTTTAGGATATTCAGCATGTGTGTCAGTCAGTTCTTCACCTCAAAGGATTTTAAGAGTAAATTATGCAGGCAATTATATCTTTCCATTAAATTAATTAAAATATTTAAAATAGGCTATATTTTAAATGGTTATTAAGAACATGCTTTAATCTCAATTGTTGTATCTAATGGTTATAATTATGTAGGATTTATAGGTTTTTGTCAACAAATTAGAGAACTCTTCAGGGAGATATTAAGACATCGCAGTTACCGTAATAATTCAGCCCTTCTTATATACATTTAATTGCTTATGGTGGTTCCTTGGATTCTGGCATTCCTGTTAGAAGGAATAAGTTAGCCCAGCACCTCATAAAGTCTAGATCTCAATAATACAGCTTCATAAAAAATGTTAGCAAACACAGCTCTAAACCAGCAGCAAATGCTCTAGATGTTTTCTGTTAAAATTCCTTCTAGTGCAAAAGTGTGTTTTCTGCAAAATTTAAAATGAGCAAGTGCAGGAACAGACCAGGAGCATGTCACCTGCTTCAGAAAGCGTAAGCAAGAAATACAGTAGCTCCTCACTGGCTTCCTGGAAAGAACAGGAGAAACAGCAATTTATTTCGTTTGTTGAAACCTGGTGCCATTTAGGTGGAGTTGAACTATACATTCTGAGTATAATAATTCACAGCACAGCATAACATGCATTTTCTGCTACATRAAAAACCCACAAAAAAACCCAAAGCAAAACCAAAATCACAATGAATTGAAAGCGAGCATGGGAAAAAACAAGCTGGTGTTAAGGCAGCACTGAGTCAAACTTAAAAAAAATGTGCTCATACCTGACAATTATCTTTGCATCTTGTGAGGAAGGTCTTGTTTCTTTCTGTTTCTCATTTTTTGTTAAATAAAAATAGACTGCTTAATCACATCAAATTAGTTATGTCTGGGATCTTTTGAGCAAGTATTTTCATCATATGCACCCTGTCTTTAGGACAAAATGGAGCTCTGATGGCATCTATATGACAACAGCTGGCATCTATTTCCAATCCTTATTCTTCCTAACCCTAAATTAGCATAGTTTTTGAAATCTGGAAGACATATATGCGTTCAGTTTTTATGGGAAAGCAGTGAACCTCCTTGCCCCAAGTTTAAAAGTAGAAATACATTAAATCATACATTCCTTTCTCTCTCCTTTTCCCTCATCTTCAATTCAGAGCATTAAGCAGCTGATTCAGCAAAGAACTAGTGGGCTCAGTATTTTCTAATCTAATGAGTAGTCAGATTCTTTCAGTGACCAGACACTCTCAGAGAGTATGTTGCCTTCTGTTTTACACCCGACCTGGTACAGATTAGACAGTCACAAGAAGTTGATTCTTGCTGACTACAGTCAATATTGCAGCTAGTCACAATGTGAAGTAGTCATTCATTCCCCTCTAAGTTGGATAATGAGAGAGTGAGTTTTACTCCAGTGAACTTTGCCCTTACATATTCTGTCTGAACTGGTAGAGATTGAAGGCTGTAGAAGTTCAGTTCATACTGATGGGTTCTTTGAACAATTTTTTTCCCCTTTCTTTTAATACACGTGTTCAACCTGATGGAACTTCAGTAGAGATGTTCTACCAAATGTCTGCAGTTGCTCAGTTAAGGGGTTTTGCTGTGTGTTTCCCTGAGGCTTCCAGCAGACACTTTCTGAGAGCTAGAAATAGCACTTTTCACAATGGAAAGTACAGTAACTTAAATTCTTTTGCAAGAGAGTTTTTCAGCAGAGTGGCTAGGACCTTCAGTCAGATTCACAGCACAGGCAAAAGCAACTTCCTATCTCCATCCTTATGGGATCTATTAGACATAGTTTCTTCACAACAGTCGCAGAGTGAATTGTTACTGATAGGTCTCTCTTCAGCTAAATTTCCCGATGTCCAAAGACCCTTTTATCCTGTTGACTCTGGAATAGTTGTCTAACTTCTTTATAATCCCATTAAAAATCATTTTCCAACAGCCAAAAGCCAGTCCAAAGTCCTCATTACTGCATTCCTGCAATTACTGCTTTTCGTGGTCTCAACAGTGGAGCACTTTTTCGTCATCTGCATGATCTAACAGCTTTGCTGAGCTCCTTCCTCTGTCATCAACCTCTGTAAAAGGACTCACACACACACATACCTGCACACAGATAAGTGCATACACACTCGTGTTTCATTCCCTCGCTTTTTGATTGAAATCTTTTTCTAATTAGATAGTGTGAAGAAATCARTTCCACACTCCTATCAAATCTGAGCTGCCATGCAGCAATTTCTGACAAGTTTCCATCTTCTCTCTGTCATGTTAATTGCACTGTCATTCATTTCGTGGCTTCCATTGCATGTTGTGACTTATATTTTCTTCTTTGTGTTTGTGACCCTTGGTTCTCTATTATGTATAGCTCTGAAGTAATTTTCCATATCTGTCTGCAGTGAGAATCTGCTAAAGAGAAGGTTATGCTAAGGCAGTTGTACCAGTCGGACTTCTTTTTATTTCTGCCTTATTTTCCCAGTGGTGAGTTAATTGTCTGTTTAGGTTTTTATTCATATTTTGAATGTTGTGCCACTCTGAAGTCAGAACTGTCATTTTTTTGCAGCATTACAGAATATGTGAGTTAACATTTGAAGAGTTTTCATACTGGTAACATGGATCACAAAACTGTATCTCCTGTGAATAATAATTTTAGCAGTATCTCTAAATATTTAAAGGCTAATACTTTTTTTTGTTTCATTTCTCTCTTATTTAAAGAGGGAAAGGTAGGAAATTTAAATTTGTCTATAGATAGCCTAGCAGAAAAACAAATCTTACCTTGTAAAAAATACCCCAGTAATCCCAGTTTGCCATCAACAACCAGGAAAGAAGTTTTCTCACCAGCCCATGTGTAAACATGTATTTTTCAGTTTTAAACCCAAGGGGGAATATTTCATAAGTTTTGAACATGTGGTACTAGGAATCTGTAGTATAGCTCCAAACAATTAACTCCGATTTTCTTACTGTTGTACCTAAAGTCAGAGTCTGTCAATGTAGTAAGTACATACTATTCTTAGTGGGTAACTTAACTTCTCTACTTGTTCATTACTTTCAGAGTGTAGGTCTACAACTAATATCTGCTCAAAGAAAAAATCTGACTATAGAATCTTACTTCTAAATTAACATCTTGCTGTTGCAGTCTGCACTCTGCATTCACCTCCATGTATCACATGAGCCTTTTACAGTGATTTAACTTTATACTGAAGGTGAAGACAAATTGACRGAACTTACATTTTTACTTTCTCAGATGAAGTAACAATTCTTCAGCATCATGATCCTCAGCCATTTATTAAGAGAATGTGTCATATGAGTCACAATAATCACATTAGACATTTTTAGATTAAAATATGCTGTGAAAATGCCCATCTATTTTTTTTCTTCCAGAGGCAGAAGAAAATTTTTCATGTGCTTGCCTGAGGTTGCCTGGTCAAATACAGTTAACTGTTCAGTGACAGCTTTCTTGTGTGACTTAACACAAGTCACATATATTACCCTATCAGTAAAAAAGGTGTAGTTTTCTGGATTTTGAGAAGAGTTATAGGCTAAATCTATTAAAGAAGGCAAGGCATTGAGTTACTGCGATAATTAAGACCATATAAATACAGAAGTATATAATTTCCTTTTCCCTTCTAAAAGCTTAGAGGATATCCAAAATCCCCTTTAAGAGTAGATAAGACTAGTAGACCCTTAAAACAAACTTAAAAACTTACTGTACTGAATTAGAATCTTTAATAAATAAATATTGTAAAAATGATAAAGCCTTAGTATTCAGAAAAATTAAAATTTCAAATTTTACATTTCAGATTTCAGAAAAGTACAATCTGAATAGCTTTCTGTTTAGAATTAGCAGGCATTCTTAACTGACAAATCTTTTTTGTTATTCACATGTGGGCATATAATCACATTTGCAGTCAATGCCTGGCACATCATAATGAATTTCCTTCGTGAGTTATTGACAGAGTCAGCTGAGAACTGAAATTTCAGCTCATGAGAACTGAAATGACTGCGGCATATCAGCAGGTGGCTTGAACTTCACGTTGTGTCTGCTCAGAAGTCAACCCGAGTCAATCTTTGCTGCGGTCTTATATCAAGGAAGGCAGCAGAAACTGAAAGACTGGTGAGTAATGTAAACTGGGTAATTGACATAACTGTCATGCAGCCCCTGTCAGGTTCCTGCTACAATGCTTTGAAGCTATAATGCTTTACCCATTCTTTGTTTGTGGCAAATGAAGTAGAAGTCTTAAATGGATTAACAGGAGCTTCTGAAGTTTGTTCTTTATTGTCTATTTTTCCTTACAGTTTATTGGCAGAAGAACCTAGGAATAGCCATGCCAGGTCATTTAAAAACCACCATCTAGTCCAGCCTGAAGATGCTGATGATCAATAATGGATATGCAGGAGAGAGCACAATGTCAAGGGAACCATGCTATGAGAAAATTTCAGAGCCTCCTTGTTCTTTTGTACCTGTGCAATCACTTTACTCCTCTCAATATCTGTAAAACATTATCACAATCAAATACTTTGTTCCATAAGTTGTTTTATTTTTTTTTTTTAATATTTTCTTTTTGTAGGTATAAATGACCACAAAAGGAATTAACTGTATCTTTTGGTGGAAATGGGTGGGACTATGCATTTCTTTTTCATGTGCTAACAAGTTTGTCACATCTGCTATTTCTTGTTTCACAGTGATTGTAACCACAATGTTAAAAACTTAAAACAAGATGAACTGTGTCTTTTCCACCTTAGAAGAGAGCATGTAAATATACCTTTAGGAAGTTTGGGACAGAAGCTGGTTCACCTGAAGGCTAGACAGGACAACTGAAAGTGAATACTCAGGCTTTAGTTATTTTACAACAAATAGCTGTCTTACGAATGTTCCATTCTTAACCATTAAAGCCTTTGCCTTATTGTTAAGAATTTGGCTATTTTTCAGTCATGTGTTACTAATAAAATTTACTTTTTAGTTTAAATCACACTTCTGAAAATTTTCAACTAATTCCTTCTGCACTTCTCTGGCATAATCTTGCTAGAGAATTTGAACCTTCTGTTTTGCACAGTATGCAAGACTTTGGCCATAACAACATTGTAATTATCCCTCTCTCTCAAAAATCTCTGATTTTTAATTTCTTTTGCAAGGAGATTAAACTAAGCCATTGAAGTCCTTCCTGAGATATCTGGTGTATTTACAGTTTTTATTCAGTGGGAATATCACAGCACAGGAAATTGTCCGTAATACTCCATACAGGTTAACCGTGTGCTAAAAATGGATGGGGCAGGTCTCCTTCTCCTGACCTTTTCTCAGAATGGTCTCTAATGAAAATTCCCCAAATCTAATTAAAGAATCTGAGTAGATCAAGGTTTAGACATAAGAAATTTCTTTAACTTTAAATGTCCTTCTGGTGCTTTGAAAGACCTCGGGATTTAACCTTCCAGAAATGTCACTGATCTCTGACATGAGGGGAAGATATTCATCTGCCTTAGGAAAAAAAACTATGGAAAACCAGCTCTCTATATTGACCTAGATAACTAAATCAGAGGAAAAAAAGCCAGGAGTACCAAATCAACAAAGTATGTACTTTTGGATCTGGATATTTCTGCTCAGTGAGTTATCATTAGGACTTTCTAATATAATATCTTCTTCCATATAAAATATAAAATGTGTCTAGTTTCTGAAAGGGAAATTCTATTAAAATGAAGACTCGTATTAAAAAGAAACTGAAGAGACAACCAAAAAGGCAACATATTAACAGGCAGCATGAAGATTGCTTGAAGGCATGATATTAAAGGCTCAGAATGCTTGTATAAGAGTTATAAAAAAATATTTCTTGAAAAGCTGCAGTGCTACTCTGTTTGACAGTGTTCCCCTCTGAATGCCTGTGAGAGTTACTGACAATGTTTGGAAGCAAGTTGCACAAAAAGTGAGGTTAGCTCAAGTCCTCTCTGTGTATCTGGGTTTTCCTCCTACAAAACCTTACAGTAACACAAAATATTCCTAGAATACATGGCCTTCCAAAATATAATTAATAAACAAGGCTGAGATTTAGGTTGTCAATGATCTGATATGCTGAAAATACTCTTCAGAGAAGCTGACTTACACTGAGAAAGATATCTCTACACTTATAGTATTGTATGTGAGAATCTTCTATGTTTTTCTTTTTTACCTTGATGAAGAACTATTGAATAATTTTACTTTAATTTGTAGTGCTAAGATATCTTCTATAAGCAGATTATATAGAATACATAGAGTATATTGTATATAAAGGAAATCCTATAAAGAAAATTCATCAAAGTGTAACTCTATATTTGGACAGAAGCTTAATAAACTCAGCAAGAACTACTGACAAGACTGAGACAATATTAAGATAGAGAGGAGTGAGGAATAAATGGGAAAAGAATTTTTTTTTTTTTTTTTTGAGTAGAATAGGAAAAAAGTGCTAGTTTTTTACTCTAGTTACAAAAAAAAGTTAGCTACTATGGATTAAAACCAAATATTTTCTAGCAATTTAGTCATGAGCATCCTTGTGCTTCTGTAATATTTCTAATACGAAATGCAAAATGGTAATGAGAACAATCCCTGATAAGAAAAAAATATTGTCAACAATCTCTTCTTTCATTAAACATAATTTTTTTAGAAATTTCTGAGCAATTACCTTCCTGAGAGACATCATGTTATGTGATGAGTTGATAAGTTTTGTACAAATGTCTGAAAGTCAAATGTCTGCGTTAGTCTGAAAAGCTGGTAAGTCTTCATTAAGTAAATTCCAATTCTCTCTCAGAGGAGAGGTTAATAACTTCCTCATCTCAAACGTGATTTTATTGTCAAACTATTTAGCTCACTGTTACTAAGTTTCAAACAAGAATGAAAGAAAAAAAAATCTCATGAAATCATTTGTCCTGAAAGTGTGTTTTAGATGATAACACTTAATGAAAAATAGAGGTTTTAGGTTAAAAAAAGATTAGCTCTAGCACTATAAACATCTTTTTAAGCATTTTTTGAAAATGTAAAGACTTTCACCTCAGAGCTTTAGTGTCCATGAAATAATAATTTAAAGCCAACTTCATTTAACTCATATCTTCCCCCTTCAATGTGATGGCACTTAATAATTTGCAAATTGAAATTGAGATTTAAGAGAAGACCCTAGTCATGATTGACATGAATAGCAAAAAAAAAAAAAAAAAAGAAGAATTGTTTTTTCCTCCTAGAATATACTTTGTAGAGACTACAGGAAAAGTATCCCTTTCACAGTAAAAATGTTCATGTGAATGCTTCAGTTTTCACTGAAGAAGCTCTTCTGGTTTACTTTTCAGTGGTCATATACATGGACAGAGCTGTTATGTGTAGTTTCAAAACTTTCATCTTTATAATGCACAATGTTAGATACACATGCTTAGATACATCTATCAAGATCATAATTGTTATACCTATGATGCTGGATCAAAAGATTTACCAGATTCCAGGAGGAAGAGCTGTACCCTGGTTACATCCCAGGTTCAGGTTAGGTCTAAAAGCACATACAAAATCCTACGTCCTCTTCGACTCCACCTACCTCCCCTTCACTTACACTTTAGCTGCTGTAAGAAAGAGATACAAGGACATGATCTACAAGGCAATGCGGTATGCTGAAGAGGCTTCTCCAAACTGGTTATTCAGTGAAACGGAATTAGGGGGCATTCAGATATGATTGCATGTGTTAGTGGGTAAATGCAAACAGCTGTGCTGTAGAAACTACAGCCACTGTAGTGACTCCTTCAGTGGTCAGATTTTAACGTATACTTTTGAATGACCTTGTGGTATTTTGTTAGGTATTGTTCAGCTAGGTCTACATGTGGTTAAACAGCATGTTCTGAATAACTTACTTGATGTTGCTTTCCCTTGCCAGTCATTAGATTCAAAGTCTGTGGGTTCTGGAAGGTTTTTTTTCAATTCATCAGGTAATTAGGTTGGATAGTTATAAAAGTCAGAGCAACACCAGCCTTTAGCAATGCTTGTGACATAAATGAGTCAACACAAATGTATTTTCTAAAACAAACACAATTTAACACAACATGGCATTATTCCTGAAATGCAAGATGATCTCCAAAGYGAGTTCCTTCCCACCACGTTGAGCCTTTTAAAGGAAATTAACATACTTTTTTTTTCTCTAGAGTGCAGTTTTGGGGATGAGGGATGTGTTGATGTGTCAGTTATATGCAGATGGGTGGAAAATATCACATAATCTTTGAAAAGGAAGGCAACATCTTTGCTTGTAGAAATAAATTATCTTCTAATTCTGTATATTCAAACTTATTTTGTCTCTGATTTGCTTTCATATTTTTGTTTGCTTTCACATTTCATTAGTCGTCTTTTTTAATTTTGATTTACTTCCTAGTTTATTTTTGTTTATTTGTATCTTTGAATTGATCCCTTCACTGCTTTCTACATGTTGCAAATTACATTTTTTATAAAGACAGCCAGTTTCCAACCTCCCTGTCTTTTCCATTACACCCTCTAAACTTTTCCAAATAATTTAAATTAACTTTTTAGAATTTAGAATTAACTTTTCAAAAGAACTTTTAGAATGCTTTAATATATTCTATAACTAATTCTAAAAGTGAATACAGAGAATTTTAGAATGTTTCAAATACATCATCAGCTGCAGATCAAATGTAGTTAGTCAGATCTGTTCAAATTGAAAAGGTCACCTTGTACAGACCTGCAGAGCTTCAGAAACAGAACATTTTTCTCTTTCATATGGACTCCCTCAGTAGTATATTTAGAAGTCAAGATGATAAAATCTTATGTTCTTGCCATGTCTTGTTGTATACAGGAGTTTATTATGTCCTGCTAATGTGAGTCTCTTTTTTTGTAGCTCTTTCATCAGTTCTCTATTTTCATCTGCAAATATGTCCTGAATCGTTTGGTGATGATTCTGATTTGTTTCTTCTCTAGCTAATATTCATTTTTCTATGTATTATTATGCTCTCTAATTTAAAAAAACAACAACAACAACAACAACAACAACAAAACTGTAAAAAAGCTTACAGCATAGTGTGGCATCATAGCATATGTAAAGACAGCTTAATTGTGACTATTGTTTCTGATTTGTACTATAGTAGTACCCAGTTGATATAAAGATGTTAAGAGTTCAGGTGCAGATAAAGTGTTGAGAAAATTTGCTAGCCAGGAAGATGAGTCAAATTCCTTGCTCAGTCTCAGCTGTCTTTGGAAGTGTTACACTTGTCAAGTTGCATTTCTATTTCCCCATGCTTGTCACCAGCATGTTCATCATGCATCTTCTCTTGTGTCTTCTGTGCTTCCATATGACATCACCAAATCAAGTGTAAATTCAGCTCTGTCATGGTTCTTAGGGTCAGATTTACTTAGGTTCTCTGGTTTGTAAGCACATGAGTGCTAGTCTCACCAACTATTTATAGGCACATGTGAAAAACATTAGCATAATGGCATAACTGCAAAACAAATATAGGAAAAATCTTGTGCAAGGTAAATATCTAAGAAGGGGTCAGAAATTGTTGAGCCTTCTTCATTAATCTAGCGCTCTGTTTTGTTCTGGTTTTTGCTCATTTGTTTTTTAAATTACTAATGCCTTCAGTCATTTTACTGTTAAAAAGAATATTGGAAGCACTTGAACTTTAAGCCTGAAATAACAATATGCTTAAATACACTACAAAGCTTACTGCAGCTAGGATGATTGCCACAAAAAGACGGATGCACTTACTTCACCTAGCTTGTAGTCCAAGACTCTGGTCCTAATCAGCTTTCACCTAATTCTTTTTTTGCTTTCAATACTCTCAAATGCCTCAAATTCTGCTTCTAGCACTTCCCTGGAGTATCTGTGACCTCACAGTAGCAATATTTTATCTCAAGTTTCTGTAGTTCAATAGTTACGCCATTTGCTTAAAAAAAATAGTTTTCAGTTTTAATGCTTATCTCAGTTTATTTCAGCTATTTTTCTAATACTATTAACATTATAGGAGAGCTATTTTACGTTGCCTTATCCTAGATACTAGTCTTATTAACCATGTACTTACTTCAGTAGGAAGTCAATATTTCCCTTTTATTCTTTGCATAGAAAATCTTGTGCCATGAAGGAGGAATAAGAATGGTWCGTGCTGGAGGTTGGTAGCCAGTACTCCCTGCTATAAGGCAAAGGTTTACATTTGTCCTCAAAGTGGTCAGACCACAAGGTCATAGGATAAGAAGAACACCTTATTCAGTTAGGGTCTTTTAAAAGAAAAGATTGGCCCCTGCTTTGACTTTAAAAGAAGGCTTACATACACAGCTCAAAATCAGGAAGGAGATGGGTATGCAGCCAGAGGAAAGTCTGTAGCCAGGGTTACGCAGGGTTTCAGGCACACGCTGCTGTTCTCAGTTCTTCATTTCCCTTTACCTTTGGCTCCCTTCTCATTAGGCTGTCTGCTGTGACTCTGGCAGTTGTTTCTCAATTTAGGTCCTTGGGGCACTTTGCAGTATTCAGGACTTTGTCTTTCCTGGCGAGGTGAGACTGCTTAGTACAGCCCTTGAACTCCCAAATCAGGGTTCTTTGTCCCCTTGTGATTCTATTATATTGCTCAAAATTTCTGTGTGCACTGTTGGCACTCATAAGTAGTATTAAGACAACTATGTACACGTGATAAGCAGTATCTTCACCACAGTCAAATGAATCTCTAAGGAGTACTAGAGAGCCAATTAGCGGCAGTCCTGGTATATATTTCTCTACCAGCCCAGTTTCTTTATCCCTATCCCCATTTCAACAGATATCTTCTCTTAGTTATGTTAATATCTGGAGATTGTTCCTATGCTCATATTCTTTCAATACCTTCCATTCTTGAAGAATAGATGGCACTTGTCACTCTGAAGGAACATCCCTCTTCCCCTCCCATTACATATAAGGTCTTATGGTATGTATGGTACATCCTATGATAGAAACCTTTATGGAAGGCCTTTAATGTATCTTGGAATGGGCTTACCGGCTGAGAGAGAGGCAAAGCTGATGGCTCCAGATTTCTCTGAGATTGCTTCTCAATGAGAAGTAAAATACTCCTTTAACAGAGCGCCTGGTTGGAATATATTATAGCAGTTTTCCTTGAGGTTTCRATATATTAATAAAGATTGAATTTCAAACTCCAATATTAAAAATGTCTACTCTCTCACATATGAATTTAWGATGTTTTTGAGACATTCAAATGTAATTTCCGTACTGGTTTTGTTAGCTATATTATAATGTTTGCTGCTTTTCCACTATCACTCAGTGAGAATTTCACGGTCCCAGGTTCACAATTTTCTGCATACACTGGCATAGTGACTGGCTTGCACAGCTATGATTGTGATTCATTCTGGTTTAGCATTCTGCTCCATGTTGGTAACCCAGATACTTTTSTACCAAAGAGTTTTATATATTCTGGGTTGAAGTTTAAAAACAGTCATTCTTTCATCATGAATGGTCATGAGTGAGATCAACTGATGTTAACGAGAGATATCAGAAAGGCAAAAGCCAAGCTAGAATGCAATCTGGCCGCTGTCGTTAGAGACAACAAAAAATGTTTTTACAAATATGTTAATGACAAAAAGAGAGCCAAGGAGAATCTCCATCCTCTATTGGATGC
>JAYKAV010002823.1:464564-510220 GCA_035582835.1 Phoebastria nigripes
GGTTGGACTTGATGATCTTAGAGGTCTTTTCCAACCTTAATGATTCTATGATTCTATGATTCTATGATTCTATGATATGTAACTTAATTCTGACCATGTTTGTACATATAAAACTAGAAGCATTAAAAACTAAAAAAGGTAAGCTTAAATGAATCATAGTTTTCTCTTCTTTGCATCAAAGACCACAAAGGTCATATTTCAATTGCCAATTTTTACCTTTAATATTTTATTTATAGCTATATTCATATATATATACATATTGGGGAWTATGTATGGGAAAAATATAGGCCATGGTTCTCACTGAGACTACTCTTCCTTTAAGAATAATTAATCAAAAGGGCAAAAGTTCACAATGTTGTGCTACAGTGAGACAAATCTAATGCATAGCATACAGCAGCTGTGGCTCTAGGTAAGTGTCCATCTTGCACAAATAGTAAAATAGGGTTCTTTCCATCTATTAAGTCCTGACAAACTACCTGATATATCAACTCTATCTCAACTGCTTAAAGGCATCTGTGTGTTTGCATATTCAAAACACCTATTTGCATACACAATTATAATCACCGATTGCTTAAATTTTCATGTAATTACATGCATGTCATAGGCTTTGACCTTTGGAAATAACTGAGAACCAAAATAGCTGTCAGATCCCCAACTTCACATACTTTTTTCTAGAGGTTACCTTGGGCATTCAAAAGGAAGTTGCTCTGAAACTTTTTTTTTTTTTAAATTGGTGGGGGCGGTGTCAGTGCAAAAGAACCTTCTAAAAGAAATTTTCTTTTTCAGGAAAATCACATAGATCACTAACCATATAAGGGCTGTATTTTTGTATACAGAAATCCTATGAATAATAATCCTATTAAATAATCCTGCATTTTGCTTCTGTGTTCTTGCCTTCCTTTAATCTGATGTTGAGAAGTCCATTGGTTTTTCTGGAAGAGASAAATGGAAGAATTTATTGACTCTAATACAAGGTCCACTCTAGTGGAATTTTAATTACCTTTTCCTGCTTGATTTGCCTTTGTTGCTGTGATGTGCTTTTGATATTGATTGAGCCATTAAGAAGCTGGAAATACTTCTAGAAAATTACTTTCCATCTACTTGTGCTAACATTTTAGCCTCACGTGCACAGGAAGAAATATCCACCATTGCAATATGAACAGGTGTCCATCCTCTTTGGGAGAAGACTTGCAAAATCCTACATGGCCCATAGAAAATGTTCTGTTCCTTTATCACACTTTGATGTTAGATAATGGTTTATTCATGAGTTTATATAGCCCACTGTGATGCCCTGAAGAGGTACTTAGGGTGTACTTATTCAGAATCTCACAACTACAGTAAGTATTGTTAACCAAGCTATATTGCTTTCTGAATATTCATCATAACATACATGATTTTATCCCTTAGTGTTATTAACAGAAGGAAGAGTACCAAAAATTTATTATACAAGCATGGTTTATGGTTTATTGAGGCTTACGAACTCTTTGTGTTAAATATTATACTCACATAAAAAGGTCTAAATTCATCTAGTCCTATAGGTCTGACAATCTGAAGGTAAAACAAGGTGAATTTAACAAATAGATTGGAGAAATACAAAGTAAACTGTCTGAAATTTTCTTATAAAGAAAAAACAAACAGGAGAAAATCAAAATAAAAGATCTGTCTTTCAGTATGATGCAATGTATTTTCTTCTTGTCCATGCTTTGGAAGAGCCTATAATGTTATGACTGACATGAAAGTGAATGCCGTAGGAGTACTGAGGAAAAGTAATGTAACATTAAAAGTAATGTAATATTAATATTTGATGTTGTCTACAGGGGATCCAAGTGCTTTGACCCATTAAAAAGAAGGCAAAAATTTTGAAAAGTTGGATGGAAGTTTGCAGATAACAGTTTAAAGCAATAGTAAGTGAACAGGAAATGTCCCTTATTAACTATGCTGGATTGCTTTTTCTGAACAAATTCACAGTGTAATGGAAAAGTGGCAATACAAGACATGAGTTTTGTAATAAATACTTTGAGCTATTTGGTTGATGGAGCAATTGGAGTTCCAATTTTTGATTAGCTAACCTGAAGGGGACCAGTTGATATACTTGATACTTTTATGGGCTCATATTGGCCTTCATCATCTGTTAATATTGAGGATGAGGAAGGACACTGGACATTCTTTCAAAATCCCTAAATATGCTTCCCTAAGGGACAGAAGTCTTTTACTAGATCACTTAATCTTAATTGACTCTGTTGGTATTAGCGTTTAACATTAGTGTTAGCCTAACAGCTTTATACTAGTAACAAAGGTGTGAGGTCTTTTGACCGTAAAGAGCCTTGCATAAAGAGAAATCCTAAAGGTTATGAATTTTTCTTGGCAGGAAAAATGAAGGTCACAAAGGAGCCAGATTCAGAAGTGTGTGTTCTCTTATCTTTGAAAGTATATTGAAACATCTTTGAAATTGCAGGGCTGATTGAAGATCATTTTAATTTCAGAAGCAGATAAAACAAGTCATGTCTAATAGGCACAAGTCTTGAATTCAGTGTCATATTTGAATCCCAGGCAGAAAGCCTTTTTCAAGTGTGTTCAATGCAGAAGACTCAAAAAAGCTTTGATGGAAGTTGAATCAGGCCCCTACTTATCTCAAGAAATGAGTTCAGTGTTTCTGGGGCAGCAGTTCACCAAATAGGAGATATGGTACAGGCTTTCCAGCATGACATCAGCAGAAGCAAAATAATGTAACATGCTTAGTACAACTTCAGAAATTAAAGGGAGAAACTTTTCATTTGTGAGTTTATGGTTAAAATTCCCATATATAGGTAATTACTACAGAGTTATTTAGGAAATACAGCATTTCTTTTACTGCACTCTCTAAAAAAACCCTGAGGTATTACTGGTAACAGATCATGACAATTGTATTAGGCTTGTGGACAAGATCCTCCACCCATATAATTCCAGAAAACATTAGCAATGACTTCCATAGTCATGGTGTGCAATGTAATATACCATACCTTTTACTGAAAATAGTAATATCATTGTGTGAGGAAAATATTTACTACATTCTGGTTGCCCTTTAAAATGATTCAGCAGCTTTGGAAAAAGAAAGTTAGCATTCAGTGATTCATTGCCTTTCTGATGGCAACCAGTAATGCTTTGTGGGTCAGCATTACACTGTGTATTACAATTAGATATTTTTGACTGTAGAGTATGGTTCTTAAAAAAAAACACTCATGCATAAATTCATACTGTGATGCTTACCTAAGGTCCAGATATAAGAAAATGGGTGCTTCAGACTTAACAATATGCTTAAAACAGAAGGTATTTCTCAATGCCGTTCTTGAATACAATGCTTTTCAGAATCAAGGCCTGATAAAATAGAAGAATCTATCACAAAAAGCAGACTTTTAAAATAATTAAATGTCAGGTGAGAGCTATAGATATTAAAAATAACTATTTCTTTTTAATTTGTTTGGAGTTAGAAATAACTGTGTTGATAGTTCTTTAACTTTATTCCAAAGCACATAATGAGCAATTATATCACACATGACAGATTCAGCAGTGAAATATTATCAGTGAGCAGCTGGGTCTTTTACAGACATAACAGAGTATGAACATGAAAGGGACTAGAACTAACCATCTGCCGAAAAAGACTGCATTACAAATCAAAAAAAAAACAAAAACCAACTTTAGAATGCAATTTATTTTACATCTCCATATTAATCTTCTGGGACATGCATGAGGAGTATACACAGTAGGTGATGGATTATAAAATAATTGTTAACTTTCATAATTATATTCAAAAACCAGTTAGTTTTGGTTTCATTGCCACTGTAGTCTTGATAAAGTCTTTGCGTACTTTATATGCATACTGACGTAGATTTCTTGTTGACTTTAAAGAAAGCAACCCATATCAATTTCACAGGAGAACTTAACAGTCCAGGTACTACCCAATATCATTCAGAAGAGCTGTGAAAAAATACACTGGTCTCAGTCTAGGACAGACATTCCTTTCAGGTGGAACAAAAGATCCCATAGGGATCAGGGGAGGTAAGAATGCCAGCTGCCATTTTGCATGGCAGACAGCTATCATGAGTTTTCCAGTATGAACAAAAATTAAGAATATAAAGATAAATCAGCATACATTCCTTCCTTAAGAAAGCAGAACAATGTTGAAGATGGTGAGATGAAATTTTACAGTTATGTAAATGTGGCACCTTGCAAAATTTTAAAGAAAGTAGTATTATTTAGTATTAATGATATTATTCAATACAAGAGAAGCAGAATTGCCAAAGAAAGCATCAGTCTAGGGCAAGACTAAGAGGGAGACAAGTTTGGGCAGTACAATATCCTATGAAGAGTAGCATTCAGTTCATGGTCCTGATGTTGAAAATCCTACCTACACATACAGCTCTCTTTTTTCAGATTTATATTCAATGGCTGAAGACATCCTCATAATTGTCTCATTCAGTTGATGAAAAGTGCCCTCTCTGTATGTCTGAATCTGCTTATTCAAACCTTGCACACGACCTTTGTAAAGTCTTGAACATAAAATCTCCCCTGATTTCAATTCTTGGTTTTAGCTTTGAGATTAAATTGTCACTTGATGTATACTTAGCAAGCGTGCCTGACATTTATGATAAATAGAGCCCCTAGTCTTTCCCAGGTCGGCTTGTAGAGAATGCATGACAATGAACATGACTCACACTTAAATAACACATTTTAAAAGTCTAATTGTACATGGAAGTTCTCTTCTGAGGTCACTGCACTTGTATAGTACATGATATAGCACTTCCCACCCTCCATTCAAGTAAAACACGTGTAAATAATTCATAGAGCAGCATGTGATCTTTGATAGAATACAAGGCTTTAAGTCCATAACAAAGCAGTTTTTTATACATTATACAAAAATCTCATCTGCTTATTTAATTTGTGTTTGAAGTGATATAATCACTTTTCACAATGGCATTAGCAGGATTAGAAATTTTCTTGAGGGCACATTCAGAAATGATATAAAGAAGAGTTTCCAGATCTACAAGATTCCTGGAAGAAGGACTCATTAAATTACAGGCCCAAATGCTCACAGTATTCAGTGCCTTCATATTTGCATATCAAACTAGAAACAGCTGGAAGTAATTTGCAAGGATATTGAGCACCCATAATTCCAGTTACAGTCAGACTGCTAGTGCCTGGCAAACTGAAAATCTGGCTCTATGCATATAATCATCTGATCTTTTTGTAGGTCTTGTGTGACCAGCAATGAGTCTGCAAAATTTCCACATTCATTCTGTAACATCCTGGTAGCTTGTTTTGTTGTTCTGTTTTGCTGGTGTGTCCTCATGAGTGAAGTCAAATAATATTCTATGACTTCCAGCCGGCGCTGCAGCCCTACTCTCCACATTCTTTTGAGTGATGCTCAGCATACTTGAGAAAAGTGGGGAAACAGTAATGGCTTTCTACTCTAGTCCCAGCACCCGATCCAGGAACCAGCTGAAAACTAGTTCAGCCTTACGATCCTGTACAGCAGCAGCAGGATTTTCTTCAGCTTGGCAGAATCTCAGGTGCTGGGCAACAATGACATTTCCTTTCTCTTCCCACTCTTCCCCAGGGAAGTCACACACCCAGCTCTTCCAGCTTCATGACAAACATCAGTTCTTCTTCTGTGCTAAAGATAGCACACCTGTGTGATGTCTAACAGATTAAGTATAGATATAGACCCCTAAGTATCTGAAACACAAGTCCAAAATTCTGTTGACATTTTTACTCCAGGTTTGTGGGGTTTTCTAATCTGACAGTTATCATTTGTGTGTAAACATCTACTAATGTGTTAGTCACCCTGCTTCTTCAGGGACAGAGTTGAAGTCTGTCTGTGGAAGAATGAACGCACAACATTTCTATCACAGCTGTAATGGTGTGGCTTTTTTAGAAAAACAGCTTTAATGTGTCTTAGATACTACACTATTTTTTTTTAAGAAAGGCAAATTGTGCAATTCTGCCTCAGAGAAGAGAAGCTCATTTTATGCTAGGCATGACTGTCTACATATCTATTTCCGCCAGCCAAAAAAACATTCTATCCATCRACAAGCCTTTCAACACCAAGACCTACTGTTATCCATAGTTTTCTACTAGTAGGTAACTATGCCATCTCATTGTGAATCTTTATGGCTGGATACTCAGCCAGGAGGACATTCAGAAGGACCAGTGTCTCTTTCTTGTGGTGGGGAGTTAAAGAAACATCAGTAGTGGTATGCTTAGCACAAACAACACAATTACCTGTAGAAGAAACATGGCAGGAAAAGGAGGTTATCTCTTTCACAAAAATTTTCATTAGAGCATTAAAATTGAGCAGACTTTCAAGTAATTCCTAAGAACTGTCCCTGTCACTTTGTAGTGAAATTCCCTTTGGTTAACAGAATGATGATTTAACTCTTTCTGAGGAAAATTAAAATTATACGAGAAATGAAAAGCTACAAGAGTTAGCAGGAAAAGATAATGTTAAACATTTTCATGAGGATGAATTTTTAAATCCTGATCTGCATAATTGGAAAGAATAAAGCAGTACTGTCCCCATGCCCAAATCTATTTAAATAATCTTGTTTTAAGGCAGCACGGAAAATATATTAAGTCTTTCATACTTAAAGTCTCCACCATAAAGTGCTAGCAGCTCTGTTAATGAGAATCCAAGAGAAAGATGATAAAGGTGTTCAGATCTGCATGATATTTTATGACTTAAAGCATTTCCTTTGTTAATGGCAAATTTTATTTTATTTTTGTAGGACCTGGTGTTCAATAAATGCATAGACAACACATGTCAAGTTTAATGAGCCTACCATGTTTAATAATTAAAGTGTATAACAAACAGTATGCGAATTCTGCCAGAGATGATTCCTGCTACATCCTGAAGCAGGAGATCAGACAAACATAAATACTAAATGTCCCTTTCTCCTACTTTTGCTCAGAGGTTCATGTAAACATAAGGAACTGCATCTGGCTTGAATTTTCCATCTGAAGCTACATTAAACTTTCTTCTTTTGAGATATACAAAAGAAATCATGTTTCCCACGCACAACCACCCTTCTCTGTTATCAGCAACAAACCTCTGATCCTTAGAAGTTTTATCTGAATAGATTTTTTTTTTTTAAGAAATACAGCTAATGGGCCTGATTCTGATTTGGTTGTGGCTGAACCCCATGTCCTCCATAGAAAGATCTGCATGCGCTTGTGTTGCTCTGCTTGAGACAACAACTTGACTTTGTACCAGGATCACTCTGACTGATAATCCTACATTTCTGTTGCAGGACTGATCTCTGTAATTGCTTTCTCACCAGGGCATAGGGTGGCTGTATCTTCTTGACATGATGCTACTATTTGCAGAGAACTAATATTCCCTTGAAACCTACTAACTGTACATATAACAAAGCCCTTAAGCAGTGGGCATCCCTTTTCCAAGGGATGATATTCAGAGATCCCACTGCTAATTTGAAGGTGACCTAAAGAGCTACCAGGCAGTGTGAATTTACTATTGGGGGTCCAGAAACTCCATCACCATGTATTCTTAACAGACTCATTTACTAAGTAAAAATGCTCAGCTGAACCTGATACAGCTTGTGTGCTGTAAGACTGGGATCTTACATCACACACCCTCATACTTTCAGCTGTGAGATCAGATGGTCATAGGTACTTGTGTGTCCCCAAACCTGCATTACAGTCAAGCCTGATAAATGTCTAGCCACAGTATAATCAGATCATCTACATCCATTCTTGTGATAGGACACCACTGGAAATTCCTATTCTCTAACATCTTCCTTTAAAAATCAGTCCGATTCTTTTGCCATCTACCATAAAGTCAGTCAGATCAGTATGTTTCAACATAATCTATCTATCATTATGGTATAGTATTCCATACAGCATAGGGGTTTTCTTGACAAAAATAGCATCTGGATGCCAAATCTGACCCTTCATCTAATGCAAAAAAAACCCAACCAAACAAACAAATAATCCCCAGGAACCCACTGTTACAAGGGCTGAGGGTGGACAATAATCTGTACTGACACAGAAAAAAATCTGGAAACTAAGACTGACTGTGTCCATGGATCACACCTCAGAGAGACACTATTTTAAATTTTGCTGCTTCTTATTGCATATCTGTAATTAGGTATTTTACCACACCCAAAAGTATTTTGTCAGCCTAGCCTGATGACTACAGCTTCTATTTTCAACCTGTAGTCAGAATCTGGTGTATCTGTAGACTGCTTGTAAAAAATCCTAAAAGGCAGCTAAGAGAAAATTCTTTTATGCTAAACAATAATTTGTGAATAGGAAATTCCCAAAAGGAGATCGCCACTGGAAAATACGTAAGTCTGTAAACTCAAAGCATTAAAGTGCTGAATTGAGGAACCATTGAAATAGCCTATAAATGGTTTAGTGTATTTTACATATCACATGGAAATAATAACAACAACAACAACAACAACAACAACAACAACAACAACAATAAATCAGGTAAGCAAAAAATCTTAAACTCATATAATGTAGCCAATCTTTATTGATTTTAATGAGATCATTCTGATTAACATGAGCATCTAGTATTTAGTCTCTCCTTGTGCCAGGAAAGGTTCTTGCCTGTGCAAGCCAGATGTGTTTGTGTTTGGACCGAGACCCTAAGCTGTTCATCAAAAGAGGATCATTATTTCTACATAATTGCTCTGATGGCTGTAAATGTAGCACCATAATAAGGAAGCTAAAACTGTTATAGGAGTTTTCAGACTTAACTCTTCAATGGATATTTAAATTCTGGAACACTTGGTGTCTGTGTTCTTAAGTTTACTTAGAATATGGGCCCACATCTAAAGCTGTGATCCCAAAAGACCCCTGCTAAATTGCCGTGTAACTGCAGAAGCACTTAAATGGCATAGGTCTATTGCATTATTTTATGTTGAAACTGTTCAGAGCTGTCTTTAGCAGTTTTCTCACAAACACCAAAGTTTCAGTAGTGCTTAGTAGATCAATTCATTAGTGAGATTGTGTTGGGTCCCCAAACTAGCTGTTGCTCTTCCTCATACTCATCTGAGATTCTGTTTCGTAAGGTATGCTCTGAAACTGGCAGCTGATACTCTCATAGTGTACGATATATTGAAAGTATCTCCAGCCCCTCCTCTTGGAGGTGTATCAATGTGCAGACAAAATAATTACGACATTTTAGGCTCGAGAGAGAAAGGCATGAACAAGAATGAGTACGAGCATGTTTCCAGAATTATGAGGGAACAAAARGAGATAAAAAGAAGTTGTAGAAAACAGTGGAAGGAACAGAAAAATAATTGCAGAAAAAAGTTTATACGGGAAAACCCAGACTGTGGGCAAAGTGCCAAATGGAAGAAGCGGATTAAAAGAAGAAAATAATAAGAAAGAAAATATAATATAAAGTATGAAATGGATATTTTCCTAACAGAAGAAAGTATACTGAAAAGGGGGGCGTCTTTAATTCTGTTTCTAGGTATGCCACTAGTTGTTCTGCTCACCAAAAATTCATATGAGTTCTCTTTGTGCTTTAATTTTCTCATCTGGATAGAAGGGACTAAACCAGGCACTTTATCTCAGATAAAGTGAAAGCATCTTGATATTTTTAGATATAAATAATGCCATTAATATCTTAAATGGATTTGGACATGCCAAACTAGGAAAAAAACCTCCTTATCATGATTATGTTATCCAAAACATCATTCAAAAACCACAGTAGCTATGACAGTGAGAGTTCAGACTTTGTGTTTGTACTTTCTCACACCCCAAGTTATAATGCTGTTGTCACCAAGAGTAGAAAGTCTGGTAAAGAAATTCTCATGTGAGAAGTCTGAAATGCTGTTCAGGAAGATACTTTTGGGTCAAAGATTTCAAAAGGCTTCCCCAGAGCAGCAGAATCTGTTCAGTCTTTAAAAGGACTATCTGACCTGAACAGTCTTTTAAGTTTGCATAGGGAAAGAAAAAAGTGTTGCTAGCAGACACTTGTCTGGGCCAATGCAGGTGCAATAAAATTGGCCATGGGATTCACAGCATGATCTCTTCCATATCTTGTCACCATGAACTTGTGTAATTTATTTGGCAGCACTACACCATGACCTTTTTAGCCTAACTGATAAATCCATACTTGCTTAACAATTCCTTTTTACTGCAGAGCCTGTGGCTGGAGGATTAAGGTAATAAACATCGAACATCAACAGCCCTGTATTTAGTCAAAAAGAGTCATTCCATCTGAAAAAGCATGGGGCAGGGGATGTGAGGGGAAAGAAGCTGAATAGGAAAAAGTGCAGAAGGTAAAGCTGTGAAGAGGTTTGAGTCCAACCTCTGACTTTCCTAGCTGTCTTCAGTTTATCAGACCACTCAAAGGAAGCAAACAGAATGAAGACAGTTCAGGAAAGAGCAAGGGATGACACTTTTAGCTACAGTCTGAATACTAGAATGTCTTAAATTGAGCTTTCTGCTCAAAGTGAAGAGACTTATGCAGGTGGTGAAAGTAGAATCCACTGTGAAAACAACAATGAAAGAAAGTATCTTGGCCTGTCTTCCCAAGTTGGCATTCAGAGGTAACCCAAAGCACAGTAAAGTTGCCTTACTCTATTCTTATTTGATGGAAAAACAGCAATAATTACCATTCTTTCTACTATCACCCAAAGTAATCTGCCCTTCATATTCAAGCAAAAAGGTTAGCTCTATAGTCTATTTACTAAATTGGTTGTTATAAAAACTGCAATAAAATGTATAAAATTATTCCCAAAGTCTCAGACTGACAGAACAGTGAAACTTTTGGAGACACTGTTTTCACTTTGCTTCTGAGCTAAGAGGTTCTTCTGATGAAACAAATTTGTTCTCAATCTCTTGTTGGTCAGTAGAGCTCCTACGAGCCTAGTACAG
The DNA here is from genome assembly GCA_035582835.1 of Phoebastria nigripes. Classification (NCBI taxonomy): domain Eukaryota; kingdom Metazoa; phylum Chordata; class Aves; order Procellariiformes; family Diomedeidae; genus Phoebastria; species Phoebastria nigripes. The sequence continues at coordinate 475,455 of JAYKAV010002823.1, forward strand.
GAACTAAAACTGATACTGAGTGGAGAAGGATGAATATTTGTATGTTTCTCATGCTTATTTGGATGGGGTTAGTGCCTTTAAGTAAACATGCCTTCAGAGAATTCAGCCTATTTCAATATTTTTAAAGGACATGATATACTTCTGATGTGATCCTGAGTATTAAATTTTGGAATCTGACAACTAGGGTCAGTACAGAACAAGCAAACTTTGCTTTCCTTCCCTAATGCTGGAGCTATTGCGTACAGAGTTAATTCCCCACTATAATTTAAAACAAATGATTACCTAAAATAATCCTGAAAATCCAGAACAGTACCTCGGGTTATCATTGCATAGACCCGTCTAAGATAATACGTTGTAAGGGTCAGTCCAAGAATCTTGGAAAAATATGTTGGATTTGGACAGTCTGTTAGTCAATATTGAAGGAAGAAGAAATGAAGCTGCAACCTGGTGCCAGTGTAGAATATTCTGCCAGGCTACAGAACATAAAAAACACCTAAAAAACTTTTCAGATGGTAGTCTAGAAACAGCCATGCTAAAAGAAGTGATAGGATAAAAAAGGAGATAGTGTTCCTTTCGCAATCATTTTTCAAAAGGAAGGTAGCAAGACTGAGCAGCTGCAAGAAAAGAACTTAAAAGAAAAAATGGATTTATATATAAATGTTATAATTTCATAACATTTCTGCAAGAGTCCTAAACTTTATCTGTAATAATAGTCTTTCTTAAAGTTCATCTGTAAAGATCCTTATAGTTGTTTTAATTGAACTTTTAATTAGGCTGCATATATTATTGAAAATGTTTCCACTTTGATTGTGTGTAGAGAAGTGTCTCTTTGCCCATGTAAAGAGACCAAATTGGCATTTGCTTCCTATCTCCTTCAGAGCATTCAGATAAAGATAATTGCATTAGTTCCTGTCTAAAYGATGTTTCAGACTGAAGCCCTAGGGCCGAAGTACTAGGTCTTAATTGGCTGCACTACCTAGTCTATTCATGTAGTCAAATTAAATTAATTACAATATTTTGAAAATGCTTCAACAACAACTTTTAATCACAAAACAAGGAAAAAAGCGTCTGGAATTCCACTGAAACTTAAATATGGGCTGTCTTTGGAGAGTCAGATATGGTACTTTGTATAAAATACTGCTTTTGAAAATCAGAGGGGAGGGGAAAATAGTTATTTTTTATTACTCCTGGATGATTTTGCCATTAGAAATGCCAGTTTCACACTGTTTTGAACATCAGATTTTTGCATTATGATCACTGTAATGTGCTGGTTTTTTCTACAGCTCAACTAATTAGCCTATTCATAAGGCAAGTGTCTTGTGGTTATAATAATCTGCACCTGCACACTTGACCATTCCTTTGACATGATAGTTTTAAAATATGCAAAATAAATATAATTCACAATGCTGTCTACTTCTGTGAACTTAGGTTTCACCAGACAAGTGGTATAGCAGGTCATCATTTTTATGTAAAAATCTGGAAAAGGGATTTTTTCTGTTTTTCTTAGAAAACAATTCCTAAGAGGTATTTCTTAATATTGTAACAGGTAGATTGTACCTAGGCAAAAAGTGGAAACCCTTTTTAATCAAGAAATCTTATTTAGATCAAATAAAAAAGTGTCCAAATAAATGCCCAGCTTTTAATCTGAAAAATCTTGATCCTTTTATTGTTAATCTATTTTTATTAAACATATCAATGTTTTAATTTTCTTTTTAAAATTTAATTTCATTTTTAAATTTACATAGCAATGTGAGACAATTTTAGCCTGGTTTGTCATGAAAGCAAAATTTATGTAATCATCCTACATATATGTGAAGTCTTGAGTCGTTCTCTTAATAACATGTTAATCTGTTGGTGCATTTCAACCAAATCTGGCAGCTGGATAAAAGCGTCAGTGACCATACAGTTTCTACAAGTTCTGTAAAAGAAGACAGGTGAAAATGTTTATATGTCAGACAATTCACAAGGGAAAGAAAACTTATATATGACATAACACAAAAATCTATAACTTCCAACTACGAACTCATTAGCGTCAATGCCATTGAAACCCAAGACATGAGCCCATAGGGAATGTATTTAATTTGCTCTTCAGCTCAGGGAAATTCTTGCTCTCACTTTGGTATCTTGGCAAATTAATACATGCATTAATTTTCAGGAATGCAAAATCATGATTTTGTTGTTAAGAAGATGACAGATGACTACCAATCCTGAAAGTCATATGTTTCTCATACAAAGTAGACTAAAAAAATCAAGCTACAAAAAAAGTATCCTGAGTCTGTTCTGACCCAGAGAAGTTGTTCTCCCTACTAGCTTATCAGAAAATATTGTGAAAAGTGCCAAAGCACAAACAAGAAGGAAAAAAAGCACAGTAGCTCAAGAGGAATACGAAATTTGGTTATTAAGTCAGTAGGAACAAGCATTCTGGAAAAGAGGTGGAAGCCTGAGTTACAGCCTTCTTACAGCACCACTGATCTAAAGGTTAGCAAGCTACAAGACTGTCAGAGGAGGACATGTCTTAGCAATATGACAAGAAGAGAAAAGTGAATACATGATCTTAAGCAGAGAACCCTGTTTTCATTAGCTAAGGTTCCTTTAAAAGGCATAAGTATAATAAGGTAGGATGGTAGACTTATCTTTTTAAATGAAGTCAACCAGGTAAACAAGCCTGGACAGAAAAGTTCCAGTGTTAAAAAAAAAATGCATATGAAAGATTTAATATCACAGTTTTATTTTCTTTTCATTTTCAGGTATGTAAGCAAGTGCCATTCAAAGACTTTCAGGTGATTTATCCTTCATTAATTACATTCATCATCAAGTGCATCATCTTCCCCTTTAGGTTAACCTGCTCACTAATGATCAAGACTAAGCTTAGACTTCAGCAATGTTCCATCAAAACAATTCTTATTGTACTGAAAGGGATTCACAGAGCTAGCTTAATGTTTATTGCTTTTATTTCCAGCACTAGCTGCAATGGATGACTCCCAGTAGTGTCTCCCAGAAATGTGTAACTGATCAGTTTTACAACCATTGCAATATATTCTTAATAGCTTTAAAAGGTAGGATTCTTATTCTGCAATTATTGTGGAGAGCTAAGCTCAAGCTATCCTGACATGTAAAGCATTCGTATTTCAGTTGGCTAATAATAATTGGTCAGTTGGCAGAAATCTCAGGAGAGAACTGATCCAAGTCCTGCAAAAGCACGTATAAAACTCGTCTCACCCCCAGAGCTGATCACGACGACGAGCGGTCAACAGTGAAGCTGTTGGGACTGCCTATTTCACACCTTTAGTTCCTTTTGTTACTACAGATCAGAGGCAGATGAGTTCAACATTGATTAATTTCATTTTAATCAAACAAAGATGGGCCCAAACTGTCTCCTTCTGTCCTTGTCATTTACCATAAATACATGATACATAGATAAAACAGTGTCCTAGACCAAACTTCTGTGACCATCAGTGTTTTTGGATGTGGACTTTAGCACTTGACAGATAGTGTTCATATCATGGTATATTTAAAATGTCCAGCCTAGAAACTGTATCAGTCCTATATAATTTTCTTTAAAACCTGTAAAATGGTTTGAGAGAACTGACTGCAATTACTTATTTTGTACATAATGGTTACAGGCATTGAAAGAACTTTAAATGGGCCCATATTTTAAATAAGTGCACAAAAGTTGCAATTATACTTGAGAAGGGATTCATCTCACCAAATTACAATTGTTTAAAAGTTAGGTCTCTAATCTAAGATAGTTATCTGTATTCTCTGAAATAAATCAAGAGAGGGAGACATACTTTTCATTCTTTTTCAGACATATCTTAACAAGAGGGTTGCATTTCACTAAAAAAGACTAAAGTTTAAATTTTGGTCAGCAAAAGCTAGGTGACGTAAATTTCACTTTATGTAGGCAAAACAGACTAGATGGCTATAAAATAATCTTGGAAGGAACCAAAGAAATTAAGGGTCTACAGAGAAGCAAAAATTTCTCACTTGAGGAAAATCACCGTATATTATGTCAGGTAGAAAACTGCATCTTATGAAGAATAAAAAAATGATAGGAAAAATGTGTGTATTTAAAGGACCGTATTTAAGAGGTTTAGTTACACTTTCAGATTACTCTTCTACTATATAAAATTTATAGGATATATAGGATTTATAGAAATATTTCAAACAATAAATTAGCTTTTTTTACTGAAGTCTTAGGAAGAGCTTCAAATTATAATTGAAAAGAAATATGGCAATAATTGTATATAATGTAATAATGTTTAATGCAGACTATCAAAAAGTTCCCATTCAAAGGTATTCATTACATGACATTCACCAAATCATATAAAATGAATGTAATAGCTCCAAATCCTAAAGGAATGACTATAAAATGGATGACCGGTTCTGATTCTACAGATATTCCCTGCTCTTGAAATAACAAACAAACACTGCCGTCAGGTTTGAGATTTTTATCACTTCTCTCATGGTATTTGATTTAGTTTAGGATTATTTTTTTTTTGCCTCTTAAAAAGGCAGCTTCTAAGATCTTTTGACCACCTGAAAATGTCAGAACTTATTTTTTGAGAGGTAGATTTCCATCTTCCTGCCTGCAAAGAAAACTTCGAAATGAAGAAACTTGAAGGTGGAAAATCAAAGGCAAATAAATGAAACCCAGTAGTCTCATTAAAACCTCATCACTTTTAATCCAGTCTTCTGACATTAAGATGCCTTTGTCCTGATTCAAATGTATGTGCGAATGCAGCACTGAGCAGAACTTTTTGAGTATAACCTTTCCTTACTTCTGTTATAGCAGAATCAGCAATTCTATAGGTATCCATGGGAATAACACAGAGGGGCCTGGGAGAAAGGAGCACTCTATATATATTCTAGTGCCTGTTCCTATAGTTGCTCAAGTATTTTAGACCAGGATTGGGAGTTTTGGAAAGGTGAGTTGTGATTCTCTTCAAGAAGCAAAGGGAGTTAAACTGCCATTTCCTACATCCTGAATGCTCTACCAACTGAAAGACTGAATAAAAGTGAGAAGTTACCATCCCCATGTGATTCAATATGCACGTTTGTGCAGATCTCACTCTAGTATACCTATGTCTTCACTGATTTAGGATTTATACATCTTAGCAAGGGCTGTGAACCAGAGTCCAAAAAACTGAGGACTGCAACACAGAGCTGAAGACTATTCTTAGATCTTGACTTCAGTAACCATTTCATTCAAAATTTTGAAATTGAAGAAATCCGTACTTGTTAGATCTTACAGTGGTATGTTAACTGGAATAGACAAAATCTGGGCTTAGATTCAAATATAAAGTTACTCAAAGGACTTTGAAGCTGCCATTTGTTTGGGTTAAAAGGCATTAAAAAATGAACTGCATCCTCCTGATAATAAGTTCCTTGAAAACTTCCAATCCCTTTTTTGTGCCAGCCAGACTGAAATTTTAGTAAAACAGAAATTTGTTTTATATTTCTACTTATGGTATCAAACAAGCCTGGAAGTTTAAAATTACCTTAAAATAGTGGAAAAAGATACATAAGTGTGCTGGAAGAACCATCAAGAAACATCAGGTTTCCTTGGGAACCAGCAGGTCCCTCTTCCTGATTGTCTCCCAACTTCTCAATGTCAAGTGTATTTGAAAAGCCCTGCTCCTCTCACAAGGATGGAACTTCTTCCTGCAAGAGTCTTTTACCTTACTCTCCTGTCACTCTTGAATACCTGATTCAAAAGAGAACAGAGAGAAATTTGTCAGCTAGGAAGAGGAGCATCAGAGCCCCCAAAATCTGAACTCTGCACCCAAGGATCAATGGCAATGAACTTATGAACAAGCATGGAGCAGGGGAGGGAAGAAAGGATACAATGGGAGAATGAAAGATCATCTAAAATGAAGGAGAAACAGAGAAAGATGATGAACAGTAAAAACAAGGCAGACCGCCCCCCGAACTCAGTGTAAAAAGCCAAAAGAAAAACCATACAAAATGAACATACACGCTAATTAAGACAATGTGCATTCTTATAAGTAGATAGACTGAATATTCAGCCCAATACATAAGTGGACTCAAATGTTATAAAGTGGCAAATACAGCAGATGATTAATCAAAAGTAAGGCTATCTGGGAGCATGATTCCAGTGTTTTGTCCCTTTTATTGTCTTTGCCTCCGAAAACCAAACAAGCACTAACCAGTTTGAAAATAGTGACTGTACTCTATATTTTTGCTTATTTCTTTTCCTTTGCAGTTTTCAAAAAATAGAAATGGCAAAAGAGACAAATTAGCAGAAGTCAATGGGTTATGTAACACAAAAGCCAAAATATGCTCTTGTAATAACTAAGCATTTTAGGACGGAGATAATATCTGACTGCTTTATGAACAACAATAAAACAGGTGGGAGCAATATTTAGAGAATTATTTGTGTTTGTCTTTCACTGCCCTACTGCTGTGAGAAGTAAACTACGAGTGAAAAATAAAGGACAATTATCAAAAAGAAATACTTTGGATATTCTGGAAAAGAAAATTCACAAAATGTTCTCTCCGCAGTAGTGGGGACTCAATTAAAATGTCTCCGGTTTAACACAGCACCGCAACACAAACTCCAAATACCACAACGATTTCTTCCTCATCTTTGAGGATTCAAAAGTAGAGCTATCCCAACAGAATATATGTTCTTCAAGACAGAGCCAAATGCCAGCTTAATATAGACGTATTCACTCTATTGGACTTTTGTTTTCTTAATTGAAGTTTTGACATATAGCTGTACAAAACGGGTAGCAAAATGCGCTAGAAAAAAAGCTGAAGTATGTATTTAAGGAAAAAAAAGTATCAGAGTATTAGGACTTGCTATTTAATGAATTATTTTTTCCCAAGAGAATTCCTCTTTGATTAAACCAATGAGAAATAGCTAAAAATCCGAATACTCTCTGAGATGCTAAATGAAACAGTATGAAATGTAAAAGATTTGGTCCTAGCTGTGGTCCTAATCTAGTATTCAACCATATAAGAATACAGCTGAGTATCAGCATTCATAAAATTATCTTCTTTGAACTTCATAAGGTTATTTGTGAGTGAAATTACTCTCTTGTGTTTCTAAGAGCAGGCTGTATTCCTTGTCTATAGACAATTCATACTGAAATTATTGTAAGTTTGACCTAGCAGTCACTCTGAGGTTTGGTTTATCATTAGTAAAAAGATAATAAGCATAAACCTTAGAATTACATATTAATAGGTAAATGAAAGAGGATGTGGCATTGTTATAAAATTATATCAAGAATAAATACTGATAAGTAGGTATTATTAAATAACTACAGTGGTCCTTTCCTTCAGTAAGGATGAACAAGGCTAACATGAAAAAAACCAATTCAGCTGATGCTAGTAAGTTTAAAGTAAAGCCTCCCTCTGTTTTTATTCTGCAGAAAGGGCTGCAAAATATGTTTTTGAATTGGGAATAATTTTCTAATGATACTGAGATGCCTAACTAACATTAAGACCCTTGAGAATATCATTCCTAAACAATAAGGTATGTCTTTGCATAGATAGCAGAAAATATGAATAAGAAGGTGTCATTCTTGCCTTTAACCTTTTAAAAGAGAAGAACACAGCAGACATTAGCAACAAGTCTGCTCATTTCATTGTTCTAGTCATTAAAATGTGGAGATCTGCAATAGCAGTGAAAACCTATAATCTAGCCATGTGTGTGCTTCTAATTGAACAGAGGATATGCTTATAATATCTATCCTTCAATTTGCATGCCAGGTAATGATGTCAGTTTTATACTGACAGTTAACAGGTATAATGTGGTGTTAATCGAATGACCTTTCAGTTATAAGTGATTGAAGAATTAACTTCTTCAGTATTAAATCACATTCTCACTGAGCAAATTAAGTGGAGACATATCCTTCCAAAGTATCTGCAAGCCCTGTAGCAGTACTAAGAACCAAAAGATCCAGCTATCTTGGAGATGAATTATTACTATAGTTTCTGGAACAGCAAGGATATGAGAAGAAAGGGAGACTAATTAATCCATGATTATTTAAAAAAACACCTAATACTCAAAAAGTAGAATAGCATTACCAAAACTGAACACACACACACACACACACACAAAATCTGAGAAAATTTTTAGAACCTGAGTTCTTTTTTATTTTGTTTTAGTGCAACACCTTTGATATTTACTCATTTCTCCATAAACCATGGTTATGAATCCAGATTATTTCAAATCAGGAAAGTTTTGGTCAAATCTATTGCATTATTTCCAAAAAGTAGGCTCTTACTTAAAAAAAAAAAAAAAAAAAGAAAAATGGAAAGAAGTGACTGGACTTCAAGAATATTACAGGAGATCTTCAGTATTAACTGTCTTCCTTATTCCATACTTAGCATGAATCCTACATGTCATTTGTAAAGATAGAAAAAAATATAAATATCCAAGAAAAGAAATCCCATTCTTAAGCAATACAGTAAAGTCATGTTTTCATTATTGCTTCAACATTGTAGCATGGGCTGCTATGGAGCTGTTCAGAAGGCTATGAAAGGCTGTAGGTCCAAAAGTTGTCTAGCCACTGTTCTCCGTGGGTGTTCCAGGTACGCCTATGCTGCCAGTCAAAACGCCATCTGTCTCCTGTTCTCAAGGCCAGCTTTGTATCATTCACTCTCTGTAACACTCACACGCATGTAGTGAATTCAGCGTGAGCTCTGGAGCTCCCTCTTGGAAAACAGTGGAAGAAGACAGAGAGCGATAAGCATTTTTTCTTACACTGTTCTCAAAGGCCGTGTCCTGTGCAGTGCCACGAGTAGCACAGCCCATTCTCCCAGATGATAATGCTAATACCATGTCTTCCTAAACACAGTTTACAACAGAAGGAAAAGTAGAGCATAAACCCTTCCCTCCCCTTTTTTCTCCTCTTCTTTCTTGGTGGACATTCAAAGTGGACTTCAGCCCACTTTGTTATCAGTCGTTTTCACACCTTACCTGCCTGGTACTGACACTGGGCAATTCTGTTCTCCCTGAAGCAATAACATTGGTAACTGAGGTCCAAACAATCTATCATTATGCTTTTAAAATAAAATAACAAAACCCAAATCTGGCTTTTGCTAGACGTTTATCACCATCACATGGGAAGGCCAAATTCTCTGCATGTTTCCATACTGKTTTTTTTATCAGCCTGAGTTCAGTACATGATTGTTTGCAAACATCMCCTCCTGTAAAAGTTTCAAGTGTTTCAAAACTGTTTTCAAAACTATATCTAATTCTTTAACATCACTGGGACCAGCATTATGAAATAAAGTAAAAGTGTTGCAAGTCTGTTGTAAGATTTCTTAGGCTAAGAAACTGGTCATCTTCAAGAACGTATCTTTATATTGAACTTGAAGTCATCATTTTGCTTCTGCACTGCAAATAAAAGTTATATAAAGATATTCCTATCAAAAAGTCTTGCAATCCAAAACATTTGGATACAAATCCAAAAAGCAGTGAATATCTGCTTTCATTGAACAAATAATATACACTCTTCATAACGTTACTAAATGTTCTTCTATATTAATTTCTGACACACAACTGAAACTTCAAAGAAAACTGTTTATACAAGTTATGTATGAACTGAAAAGCTTCAGGTTTTCTGCAGCTATAATGCTTTGAATTAGGGTATATTTATTTTCAAATGATATTATAATATCCTATCATTCTCATAAAGCAAATAATCTCTATCAACTACTCAGCAACCRAACTTGAGCCTATTTATATCTTAGAAATCAGAGAGGTGTTCTYAGAAAGGGAATATCTCAATATTGTATCATCAATACATAGAACAGCCAAAAGAACCCCAAACCTCATAACAATCTGACCTAATTTGAGCTAGCAAAATTGTCATACTTCTAATAATGTTCAGAAAATAATAAGAAATAGAAAAATCTATAGAAGCATATCACAAATAACTATACACCAAATTGGGCATACAACTGGTTGGACAGTAAAAAACACATGAAAGGTGTTGACTCAGTTAAACATATTCTCTTCATTATAGATTGTAGTAATAAAGTAAAAGCAGTCATGGAGTTTGAACATCATTCAAGCCCTTGCTTCACCAGAGTTTTGTTTGAYTAAGAAAAGCTCTACCAACAAGTTTTCTTTTTTGAAGAAAACTGACACTTAAGATAACCACTTGTAGAAAGGTGATTGTAAGGGTTATGCATTTCAGACTTTTACTGAAAACATTGAAAATGTTACAGAACTTATTTTCAATAGAATGGATTTTGTAAAGATAAAAAAAACCTCCTTCCAAAATAATAGAGTTTCAAAAAATTACACTTAACATTCAGTTGAAGTGCTGCTGTTACAGGGATTGGGCAATGAATATAGAAATGAGAAATCCACAGTATGTTTTCCTCATTCAAGTCTTTCAAAACAACAAGACAAAGAAAAGTATTACCATAAGGGAAAAGAAATATGAGATTTATAGAATGATCTGCAAACCAAAAATGTATTTGAAATTGCCAGATTATAAATGAAGTTTTCTTAAGAAATATTAATCATCTTGATCACATTCAAATCAACTCAATCTTTACAGGCCCGTTTTTTTAGTAGGGTACTCAACTTAAGGAAGAAAGTCGGGTTATACCTATGAGAAGAAGGGATTCTAATCATAAATCAAATTGCTGGATAAGGAAAATGACAATAGTATTGTGCTTTTCTACTAGACAGAAATTCAGGCTTTAGCTGACAATAGTTGTGACAAGAAAATAATTTTAATCTCCTTGAATTGTAATTTTACTATCCTCAGATCAAGAAAAACAGTATACTAAGTCTACATCGATATAGGTAGATGATGGATTCATACAAAGAGATTTGGCCTAACATATTTTTGTCTGATATGTATCACACAATATGAATGAGCTGCATCTTGCCAGCCAGCATTCCTCAGTGTTCTCTAATGACTAATTGGCAAAAGGTTGGAAAAATTTTACATGTTAATATTGCTTTACCTTTTTTATTCTTTCTGCTATCGTTTCCCCAAAATGTGAATATGTATTTCATTGTGAAGAGGTTTTGATTGTTAACAAGTGAGTAGCTGATTCTCATCACTAGATATCAAGGAATACGATGGATGATGGTCTTGAGTATAGCGCCTCTATCTCCTCTTATGGATAGCTGAAAAAATACTTATGCACAAATGATGGCTGTGCCATAGAATAGCTGGAGGGCACTTCATCTTTACCCTGAAAAAATAAATGAAGGTCCCAGGCAGCATGGTGTCAATCATTAGAACATGCATCAGTAAATCCCTCTGATAATTAAAATTCACAATTGAGACAAAATGATTTGGAGGTATAACAAAAGGTTGTCCCAGATTGTAGTATATAGTTATTACTTCTTGGAGGTGTAATGACTAATAAAATGTATTTCACAGAGTTGTTCTCTTAAGCATATTTCACAATTAATTATGAATACACATATTCTAACATCTCTTTGCTTCGTGTTTATCAAGGTAATCGTATTGTTTTKGGAGAGAATATGAAGAAAATTAGGAACTATTAATTGAAAATAAGAATAATTTCTCAACACTTGCCATAATCTTTAAATGTCATATTGACAGCTGTAAGCAATGAACTTCCAGGAACATTGTCACTGTCTACCTCTCGTTAATAAACTGTAGAAGGATACACGATACTCTCAGTAACTGTTCATGTCTCTGGACCACTCTCTTCATTCTTACTCACTATAAGCAATGTAAGTATATAATTAAGTATGATCTATTCAAGGTCTTTTCTGCATATCAGAAATCCCAAAGCATCATTAATTGGAGTGAACAGAGCATGTGGTTGCTTGTGATCTTATAGTTTCAGTGTATAGGATATTTAATTAAAATAAATGCCCTCCCTCCCTCTCTCATAGGGGAATTAGCTCATTAAAATTTTTGAAAGTAAGAATCAGTCCTCCAGCAAACATTAACATTTGGGAAGGAGCAGAAGACTGGGTGGATAAAGCAGCCTGTCTTCTGTATGTTATACATTTGTCCCTTGGTGCTGGATGACACTTCTACTGCTCATTCATCTTAACCTTGAGGTAGGACTCTTTGATGTCCTCTTTGAAACTAAGTTGGTTTACAATCCTTTTTTTTTAATCTTGTGTCATGGTTCTTTTGAGTTGTCTAGTTAAGTACACAGACCACCACACAATTCTGTCTAAGTTAATTAGTTATTATATACCTAATTAGTAAATATTAATAAACTTGACAACCTTCCACTGTCTTATGGGCATAACAACTTGCTCACTGAGTCCCTGAGTATTCTCTACGTGGACATGCTGTCTCACTTGGGGAGCCTGCATACATGTAGTCCAGCTACATGTGATATGAGTTCTCTGAATGCTTACTCATATGTGTGGTTTTTACATGGCTAGATGGGGGTGGCTCAGACCATAATTCTGTCAAATCCCTTGCTGGTCTTGTTAGCTGTACATGCGTTTTTATGCTGGCTTTTTATTCTTCAGCTGGCATCCCGGAATGTCCTTATCCTTTGTTCAGGAATGCCAGGACTCCTGTGTATCAGTCAATACCAGAGAGTTGAGGAACTGAGATGTCTTTGTCCCTACAGACTCAACTATCAGCCAAAATCTGCACATTTGACCTTGAGGGGTGGATGGGGGAGCAGATGGTCACATCCACAAGACTATTTCTCAGATTTCATCTAGTATAGTCCGGGTAGCCAAGCATAATAGCCTGCATACAGCTTGCTGTCATTTGAAACACTGGAAAGTTACACACCTGACCTGCACACTTTCTGCTTCCATCTCACTGAGCCATGTATTAAACAGACACACACAAGATCAGTTTGCCTTTACCGATATCAAATAAACCTGAAAATGGTGTTCAGAAAGAAGAGATATAATACAATATAAAGTGCAATGGTGTCAAAGGTTTTGCTCATTTTTGATTGCACTGATATGAACATGACAGGAACCCTGTCATTTTCCCTCAGATTTGATACAATAAGTAAAGCACAGCATAGTTACACATTTTTATTTTCCCCAAGGCTTCCATGAAATATTAAGTGTTCAGAGTTGCTGAATCTGGTAGCCTCATAGAGGCAAGGTTGCCACAACCCCATGCCCCAAGGACCAGCCAGCAGTAGAGGTGAGCAGGTATTCCCAGTAGGCACTCATACRCAAACACATATAAACAGCACGGGTGAGCATGGCCAACATGATCAACACAGAAACTCTCAGCACTTGGGCTAATGTGAACAGCACCAACAGCATCATCCTGGTCCCCCCCTCCGGCTGATCACGATGAAGATCCATTAGTGGGAAATATATGCACATATATAATTCAGATACCTCTGCTAACTGGCCGTAGATGCTCAGTCTACTGAGTAACTGACCCTTGGATCCTCTCGCCTTCAGCTGGTTCACACAGGTACACACACATGCAAAAAGGTCTCTCAGGCTTAGACCTCCTGGTCCCTCCAGCAGCCAACCCACAGACCCTCTGRTCTGTCCAGCATCCACCCCAGATTAATTGTAACTCCAACACCTGGCTTCYAAGCCACTCACTGGCTAGTTCTGCCTGATATTTACTAGTGACCGCACACTGACAAGTAGCCACACAATGCGGACACATGCCAGTCTCTCTAGTTGCTGGCTCCACAGGCATTGGCCCCGATAACCCATGGTCACCCCTCCTGTTGRGGGCACTCAGTCCAATGCTGGCACCACAGACATACAGGTCTCTATGGACATGGTGTAATCCCAGTTTCTGGCACTCAGACCCCTGTACACACACATGCACACAGGGCAGAGAGTCCCTTACCCAGGGGAAAGTCAGAAACGGAATTTAGCAATACGACAGGACAGACAGCGCCAATCAGGTGCAGGGCATGGCCAGGCAGGTGTACCAACAAGCAACCTGCTTACACACAACCAGCTCCTTTTATCACTTTGCCTCTCTATTTTCACACCCTTCTTCCCCCCCATACCATCTTCATCCCTCCCTCCCTTTCCCCACCTTTGATTCCTCCCCTAAACATCCCATAATGTCCTATATAATCCCAAGATGCATCCTATAGTAAATCCTATACCCCCAGGCTGTGACCCCCCTCGATCTGAAAGCTGCTGCAGAGAGCCACTCTCATCGACTCTCAGTGATGGGTGCCATCCCTGACAAGGGGCTGATGGCTCTCCTAGGGCAGCCCTGGGACCCTTTGGCTGGGTTTCCCCACTTGCTGTTGTGCCTCGGTGCTCCTTTGTGTGTATGGAGACAAGCCTTTTATCGTATAACCTAACATTAAACTGGACCAGTGTCATTCAAAAAATACACTGTGTTGCAAGAAAGTGTAATGAACTTTATTGTCACAGCTTGGTTATTCTCACTGATCATAAGTTCATACAGGAACATAAAAGGACATAAGATTAAGAATAAACCTTTTTCCTGATCTGCTTGCTGCTACCACTTCCAGCCATCCAAAGTAATAGGGATTTCTTGTGATTGAGTTTGTATTTGGACTCGAATTAAATCCACGTTGATTGACTCATATTGCAAAATCCATTTTTGCCCCTGTTTATATTTTGGTCACCTACAGTTACGACTTTTGTGTGAAAAAGYATTTCCTTTTATTTGTTTTAAGCTTGTTACTTAGTCATCTCACTGGGTGTCTAGCTTTTTTTTTACCATAAAGCATATAATGACTTAAATTTTTTCTCCCTGAGCATGTTTGCAACTTTCTGCAACATAATGGTGATCAGCAACTCAACAAATGTTCCATTCTAAAGTCTCAAGCCATAAGGTAGGTCTTCCTCCACCGCAGCAGTCCTTAGAGACGCTGTCAGCAGCTACAGGAGACACAGCCAGAACACCAAGGAAGTCACGGTGACCATTGTCATCCTTTTTTTTTTTCCYACCAGACCACACTCTATAGCATTTTTCCAGGATTTGGGAACCTTATTTTCTATCAGAGGAAACTTGAAAACCCACCAGCCTGAACACAAAGCTGTTTGGGCAGATCTCTATCCATATCTCATTTTGAAAATGTTTCACATGGTATAGAAATTTTAAACATTTATTTGAACAGTTATTCATGACTGATCTCTATAGTTGGGTCATTTTTTTCTCTTTTCCAATGGATATGATGGTTTTTTTCCATGCTCTCCACATACTGTATCTATCTAGGTACCTGACTTGGGTTGTAACTTCCAGTAAGCAGTAGCACCTTAAAAGTTAAGCTGATCTTAGCTCTGCATTGCTACATTATTYGCCCTTGATGAACTGACTCTTTACTTAAGTTATGAAGAGAGAACAAGGAAGATAWTTATGAAGTCATGAATGAACACTGGTCAGAGCTGATGTAAAAGTCAGAACAGCTGGAACTTTTGTTGAGTGGTGATAACCAGTTACAATACAAAAAACATCACCCAAAACTTAATGCACATGTTTTCTGAGATTTCAACAGTTCAGTAAAATTTACGTGTTACACTTCTCTGACTTTCTCTGCTCTGTTGCAACACCAGCCAGGAATGGTATTAAGAAGAGAGAATCAAAACCAATTTTAACAGTGTTTTAAACCTGAGTAGAGCCTAAGTGAAATGTGAATCATGACATATTTACAGTTCTTTTTTACTGCACATGGTTGTATACCAATGTATATACATGCATATGTACTCTCAGGTGCTTGAATATATACATATATATTAAAAAATATGTATTTATTTTTAAAATACATACTTACATATAAATATATACATCTAAACACAAATATTTTGGTGGCAAGTATGACTGTTTGGAATTTTCCTATCAGTAAACTGAGTGTGCTGGCTTTTGGAAACTGTAGGTCAGTATAAATAATGATCAAGAATCTATCAAGAATGCACAGACACACAGCCGCTATAACCTTGCCTTCCCCAACTCTGTCATGAAGCTCTGAGAGTTACTTCAGTAATACTTTAAGGAAGTTTCATGTTGTAGACACACAAGGAAAATTTTACTAAAGCTTAGACATGCAGCATAAAAAAGAATAAGAAAGGACTGCAAGAAATAGCTGTTGCTACAAAATACCCCCAAAATGACAACATTAGAAAGCAATAAGCAGAGTTTTTTTCTGGTGTGTCAATCATTTTGCATTTACTATGTATACAGGTGTTCCATCAAAGTAAAATCACACTGAAGACTGAATTCCAGCTAATATTCAACTTAAATATTTAAACATTGTTCATAGGAAAAAAAAAAAAAAAAAAAAAAAAAACTAGGAAAAMCAAGATTATCAGATTAAACTTCATGCAATTCAGACCATATGTTTGGCCTTTTCAGGCAAATTCAAACCCCCATTTGGAACTGAGCCTCTCTCTCTCTCTCTCCATTTTACAGTGATTTACAGATGAATACTTAATTATATTTTTAATGGTAATTGTTGCCACAAAGCTTGAAAACTCAGTCTTACCAGTCATTATTATTGCTAAATGCATGCAACACAAGCTCAATGAGAATTGCTCTGGAGAAACTTTTTTTCAGTAGAAGAGTTGAACACAGAAAATTAAGTTTCTTCTTTATAGCCATGTGAGTAGTCTTACTGGGTGACAAGGGATTCATCCAGATGAAGTGCCCTAGCATCTCTTGGCAAGCCCAAGAGTGCCAACCCCTCGACCTTTCACACCAGGAGCATGCTTAGGGCAACCCATCACTCCCTTACAGCCTGTTGGCAAAGGTAGAAAGGTTGAAGGAGCACATCAACATCTCCCCAAGTCTCCCTAAGGTGCTGGGTTGCAACATGGTCCCATGTACATTCTCAGCCCCACAAATGTAAATGTATCAAACTTCGCTCAGTCTACTGTAATTAGTAAATAGCATAAAAATGTCTAGGATCCTAGACATCCTACCTTCATGGAAAGCCAGGTAGTCTAAATTAGATATTAAAGAAAGCAATTTGTGAAGTTATCCTTTCTAAAGAAAGTCTTTGAGCACTAGTTTCTTTATAAAACTAAAGCATTCAGGAGGTAAACTACTGGCATTCCTACAGCCACAACTTTGCTTTAAAGACTCTCAGTTAAGAGTCATGGTGACATTACATATCCTGAGTATGACATTAATTTCCTCCTGTCACTTAGGAAATCATTGTTGCACTAAATATGTATGCTTCAATTAAATATGCAAAACCTGTAGTTGTCGGGGTTTTGGTTGGGGTTTTTATTACATTTTGATTCTACTAATTATACACTACAGGGTAAGAATATTTCTGACATGTGAATAACAGTTGAAGACATGATACAGAATAATAAATTCACCTGCAGAGTAGATTACTACTTCTTGCTTGCTAAGCAAATAATTTACTATATAGATCCATATCTGCACATTTTATCAACTGTAGAAACAGTCTTTTCCTTCACAAGGACCAGACAAGATGTTGGCAGGTCATTCCTTAATCACATCGATTTTTGCTAGCCATCTTTCCCCCAAGGCAAGTTCAGAGTTGTAATATRGCCATCATCTCCATTACAATGTTTCACACACCGTAAAATACTTCCAAAGCCACTTTTTCTCCCACATTATGTGTTCTCCAAATGCTTTATCCATAACTGCACCTCCTCTCCTGCTGTAACATCTTTCACCTCACAGGACAGGGACCTTAAGCCACATATGACAAATATACCCGCACCAGACTGTCTCTTATGCTTCATAGCTTTAGTATTCTATATCCATCTCTATATGAATATATGTTTTTCTGTCTTTTGTAATCAAATGGCTGAGTGATGTGAGGAGGAGTCTAGAACTACTTTTAATTTGAACAGATCAACAAGATTAATTGTGCAGAGCCAGTATGGACACTTAATATTTACCATCTGCCACGTATAAAACTATATTATGTGTCTAAGGAATTAYAATACCATCTGTAGCACTTCTAAGACTCAAATAATTCATTTGTTGGTTGGTTTGTGTCCATAATAAAATAAATGCAGAAGTCATGTTCTTCTGTCTCACAGGACAGCAGAATATGCAGCTTGACTTCTTTTTTTATTTCATTTGCATTTCCATTTTTCATTACAAATGGATACAAACCAAACACCACGTCTGAATATTCCTGGTGTTGTATTTATAATGTGTCAAACCAAGAGCCCAGCCTATATTCCATATATACAAACAAACTTCAGAAACAGCCCCATCTTTCATATCTTCTTATATCTCACTCTAGCCCTTCTACTTGTGCTATTTTGCTGRCGTATTATTACATGGTCCCAAGTAGTTGCTATCAGTAACCAATCAGATTCACCTCACGTGTTAGAAACAGCTTCAATTGTTCTCCTAAAGTACATTAATAAATATAAAAAAGAAGTTGAATTCAGACAAAATGTTGAGCAAAAGAATGTGCTTGGCTTAATTACTACCTGAAATCATTATAGTTAGATTATGAATTCATAAAGACAATCCACAGAGATACAAGGGGTTATTATAAGAACTTCTTTAATACCGTTTTCTTTCGTTCCTTACACCACAGACCTAGTCATGCTGATAGACAGCTAGGGGATGCCTCAGCAGAGAAAACAGTCACAGAAGGATTCTTTCCRCAGGAGGACATGGAAGATCGATACAGCCCACCCAGAATATGTTTTCCAGTTACCAAAATCCTAAGTGATAACATCATCTCTACAGCAGACATGTTAAGTACTTTGATGCATTCATAGTGCTGAAAAACTGACTTAAAAATAGGGATGTGAGCTTCATATTATCAAGGACGTTTTGAACAGCCCAAAAGGCCTTCTCCCTTCTTAATTATATATAGCCCATAAAATTGATTGAACAGATACAGTTACATCTTTTCAATTTATGTTTTCAAAGATGCAGAACTGCTGTGGGCAAGCCTGTGGGTGAATGTGATGCTAAGAAACAGAAGAATAAGCATGAGAAAGAAACTACTCTCGGAAAAACAAATCAAATGACCAAATACTGTATAGATACAAGGGAGTCTCTGAAACCCTATATACCCTACATGGTGCTATTACTCTAGCAAAAAAGTGGAGTCCTGAGCTTGAATTCTGGTACTGTCCTGAAGGCTTTGAACTGAAAGGTGTGACATAAGCACTATCAGTTGTCCTGATTATTAACCTTTCAAAGATAAGTGAAGGATGCAGTTCCATTTTCCACTTGAATTTCCATTCAAATGAAAGGGTTAAAAACTGCCATTTTAAAACAATATGCAGAGATTTCCTGGGACACCAAACCAAGGGGAGTGATTCTAGGCCACATGTCCTCTCAGACAACAATGAAGGGCAATACTTTATATTATAGCAAAATGAATACAAATGATATGACATATGGCTCTGGGAGCCGTCTGGTTAGGATGCACGATTGGTCACTGAGCAACACGGAGTTAGCTAGACAATTAATCCCAGGTAGGGATATTCTTATAACTCTACCAGTTTCTCAGTTCAGGTTTCACAGCTTGTACAAGATTTAACAGACATACAATAGCAATTACCAAAGTATGAGGAGAGAGTAAATTCAGATGTTCACACTATGGTAGATCTGCTGTAACAGTAGGAGTCCCTCTTGGTACAAACAACTAGCATAGCAAATGTTTCTTTGGTTGCAGGCACAGTAACTGATTCTGTGCCGTAGTCAGTTTGCTACTGCCTCCTAGGTAGTACCTCCTTTGGGTAATCCAAGCACCAAGCATCAGCAGAAAATCAACCAGAACTGACTTTTTTTCAAAGGAAGACTTCCTTCCTTTATAGCAGAGGGAAAAAAAGGGAAAAGGGAATCTCTTTTGGCCCATCACTGGGGAAAAAACACAGGCTCTGCTATCATAATCACCTGGGAAGCACTATCAAAATAATCTCTGTAGAATTATAATCTCTGCCCTGGAAAGCCCTTATTCTTTTTCGCTCTGACAGACATTTACCACCAGATTTTCTCTTGTCCTTTATTGCATTCCACAGTTAACTGTATGATACCATATTCTTCAGTTACAGTATTAGCAAGTAGGGCCTTGGTGCTGTTGCAAGTATAATCAGTATTAAAACACTTAGTTAATTTGTTGGGTGAAGTGCTATGGTCTTAACTATGGAAAGTCCTTAGTACTTCAGAGAATTACTTCATATATCCCTGTCCTTATTACAAATTGGAATGTCTTTTTTGTCTACTACAGACTTCATTGATAGTGTCTTAGGGTATTGGTATGTTTCAGAAGGTATCACTTATGTTATAGAGGAACTTAAAACCAGCTTCATTACATCAGATGAAAGGCCCATCAAACATAGTATCCATTCTTTGATGATAGCAAATAGCAGAAACTTGCAGAAGACATTAGGAACCAAGCAGGTAGGTAGCCATATTTGTCCTCAACAGCATCCTGGGTTACATTCATCCGCAGTTCAAAGATTTCTTAAATCACAGGTCATGTTCTTGTAATTAGAGATCTGTCATGGATTTTCTTCAGCAAACTTGTTCAGCTGCTTTTTGAAGTCGTGAAAACATGTAGCACCCACAATGTYCTGCAGGAAGGAGTTCCTCGCCTTACCTACATATGGAGAGAATAACTGTTTTCTTTTGCTTGTTTTGAATTTATCTCCTGCTAGTTTCATTTCAGGTTTCTATCTTTATTGCACTTAAATAAATGAGACACTGTCATGTTTGTGTGAGRCCATTAAACATAATCTTTTTGACTGCACTAGAAGCAGGATCATACTCATAGTGTGTTTGAAAAATACGTGCTTATTTGTAACATGGTTTGGACTCAGAAATACCCATTTAAGTACAAAGCACTGCAAGAAACATGTACATCATTTGACAGTAAATCAATATTAAATCTTGATATCTTTGATACCATTAGAGATCTATCTGATTTTTTCCCCATTTCATACTTCACCTATCAGGTYGTCTGTTTTCTCCCCTATTAATTTGACTTCACTACAACCATCTGATGGATTTGCTGTCCTTTTTTCTGATGATAGTRCCATCTTCTGATGCCAGCATTGCTTTTGTTAAGGGGATTAATATACATGAGGCTCTGTTGTTTGTCTTTGCGCTGTGAAACTACTGAAACAGCTATCCATCACTGATAGTTGTCCGATATGTTCTAAATTAAGCTCGCTTTGGATATACCAATGCCTCAGTTATGCTGCGGAGGCAGTCAAATGATACACAGTCTCTTCTAGGAACTCATTACAGTATTAATTCCTGATTAACTCTGGACAGTTCTGTCTCTCTGCCTCAAAAATTGATTCTAATCAGTGATAACAGTCCCCTGCCATTCCCAGAAACCTGTGAATCATCAGCATATGCCTTTTGTCCAAGGGTCTTCCTTTTATATTAATAAAGGGAACCTGGAGAAAGATGTATAGTGTTCTTATGCAGCAATGCTTTCCATATAGGGTTTATTAAGCCCTCTTTAGTTCAGGAACTGTTCCTGCTGAAACAGGTTCTGAATTGTCTGCTTGTTGGGTTTTTTTGTTGTTGTTGTTTCCTTTTTGTTTGTTTGTTTGTTTGTTTGTTTTCCTAAAATGTCCCAAAGACTAGTATTTCCTTGTGGTCAAAGTAGAAAATTTTCTGGCTTCATGATTCTGAAGCTCAGTTTCAGTATTTTGTTCTCTGCTACTGGTTTTCAAGCATGTCATCCTATGCTTTATGCTAATATTGTCCCATTTGTTAATTCAGCAGTGCTAGTGAGCAATATATTGAAGCTGAGTAAAACTGTGTAGAGCTGAGAGGAAGTCTTGCTTTAAGATAGTAAACAAAGCAAGAGKTCAGCACAAGAAGTTAATCAAGGGCTTATTTCTAACCCAAAGTCGGTCTGGTGTACTCTTGGGACCCAATTTGCCTGTGCAGKCAGCTTGTCACGAATTCTCACTGTAAATAGAGCTCTGTCAAAGCACACTACTTCCAGCATTAAGCTCCAAGGTAGTACCTAGAACAAGTGTGAATGTGAAGGTAATATCTGCTCCCAAAGCTAGTCCCTTGCTGCCTCCAGTCCTCAGCTTCTTAGAAAGAGAAGCTCAGGGTGTAGTAGGAGTCCTCACACAGGTCGTCTTATTTCCCTGCAAATGTGCCACAGGCCTCTTAATGTAATGAATAAATGACTAGCACAAATACTGTACGTCTCCTGAGGGGCAGGAGAATACAGTCACTGGGAGGAGGATGGCCAACTCTGTTTTCTGCTTGTAGCAGTCAGGTACTCAGACAAATACAGATCTCATTTTATATTCAAATGAACACATTCAGAGCTTGATCTAACTACACATTGCCAGTAGTCCTGAGCTTCATTATCTCCAGACACTGAGAAAAATACTGTCTCTGAAAGACATAGTACTCTTTATGGTATAGAACTGTGATTATGTACTGGCACTGTCCAATTCAGATAACGTCAAAGTATTTTCTCTTCCCTATACCTCAAGCCATGCAGGAGGCAGTTTGAGAAGGAGAGAGGAGCTCTGTGCACTCTCTTGGCTTGTTTCTTCATATAGTGTGAGTAATTTGCTGGTATATAGTTGCCACAAAATCTATTTCATTAAAGTTAAATTAAAAATTTCACTGAGAAATTTGTGTTCAGTTGTATTCCATTTCTGGCATTTGACTTTTTGCAGGTTGGAATATAACCAGCTTCCCATTTTCACAATTTAATTCCTAATTTTCTTATAAAATTCATTTCCTACATGTTCATAACTTTGGTGAAATTTCCCGTGCCTGGGATTTTTCTCTGCCTGAAATTCTTTTGAACATTTGAATCTTACAATTGGTTTTATTGAGAAGTACTAACTGTCCAGTTTTTTGCAGTAGAGAGATGATTTCAAAGGCATTACTCTGAAAATAGATAGTAGAAAGTAAAGCACAGTAGAATTTCAATCACAGTAGAATTTGGGGATGTAGCCCCTGTGTTGGACTGTACCAGCTATATTCTCTGCAAAGTTAGGAGGTTTCAGGTCCTCCAAATAGGATACTGATTAGCTACTCTGTTTTTTCTTTCCTTGCGGGTGAGATACTTGTGTTTAATCAAATATGCTTCTGGAAAGSTCGGGACTCATACGAGTAAGGTTACTTACCAGTATATGCATATATCTTCAAAATTTGATTCCAAAGCAGGACTTGTTTTGAATTACGAGTCTAAACATGTTTGGAACATTTTTCATAGAATCATAGAATATCTCAAGTTGGAAGGGACCCATAAGGATCATCGAGTCCAACTCCCTGCTTCTCGCAGGACTGCCTAAAACTAAACCATATGACTAAGAGTGTTGTCCAGACACTGCTTGAACTCTGACAGGCTTGGTGYCATGACCACTTCCCCAGGSAGCCTGTTCCAGTGATCGACCACCCTCTCAGTGAAGAACCTTTTCCTAATGTCCCATCTGAACTTCCCCTGACAAAGTTTCATTCCATTTCCTCGTGTACTGTTGCTGGTGACCAGAGAGAGGAGATCAGCACCTCCCCCTCCACTGCCCACCTTGAGRAAGGTGTAGACTGCGATGAGGTCACCCTGCAGCCTTCTCTTCTCCAAGCTGAAAAGTCAAGTGACCTCAGTAAAGTAGAAATACATGTCTGAAAATGCCCCTACAGGCTGGCAAATTGCAAACATATGTCTCAGTTTACCTGTTTACTGCTGAGACATTTAGCTGGGTGGTAGATTTCAGCAGCTAACTGTTAAGGAGATCCCTTCCTTACTGCCACATCCCATACTGCTTCTTTGCATGACTAGACTCACGAAGGCAGGGAGAGGGAGAGGCCATAGATCATCCCAGTGCCACTAGAAATTAGATACTGCAACGGAAATTAAGGGAAATAAATAGAAATTTTTTTTTTTTTATACTATTCAAATACTGACAATGTAGCATACAGGCTCATAATAGAGACAGAAGGAAGTGACACAACAGGGACTATCAATCGTCTTTGTGATGGAGCTCTTGCTAGAGCAATATACAAGAAAAAAACATGTTAAGTAACTGTATATCTCATGCAATAGGGATGCATGCAATCATCTCCATGCAATAGGAAACTATTCTATATTGCCAAAGAGTATAGAAAGACAACTAGTCCAAGCTGAATAAAGCATTTCCCATGAAATTTGAAAGAACTTAACACATATATACATACTTTTCCAATCTGGAATTTAAGTGTTACTTTTCATAACATTAAATTCTAAAAATGGTTTGCAAAAACTTCTGGGTTTTTACCCTGAAAATTCGGCACACATTTGCTTTAAATATTTGCCATTCTTCATTTCCTTGTGAGTTATCACGAACATCAGTGACACGGATTTAATAAAGATAAATCAATAATTTTACAAAGAATTACTAGAGCTAACAACAAAAGGTACCAACTAAAACACAATGCCACAGCCCTTGTATGTGATAAAGGAAAGGAGGATATTGGGAGAGGTGACATAAACCTGGGACAAGCAGCTCGTGGAGACTATATTTGGATTTTTTGCACTAATTCTTTCAACGTCCCATTATTTGGAATTGTACATAATCCAAGCCAACTTCTTCGGTTCTTCTGCCAACAAGAACATTGTAACAAAAGAAGACTCTGCTAGCTTTTCTTTTATCTAAATGTCTACAATTCATTTCTAAAAGGGAAAAGAGAATGGTGGAAAATTACAAGCCCATAAGACAACTGGGGCTAAAATTGTTATGCATTTGGTTTTTTCCTTTTTTTTCCATATGACAGGTTAAATTGTATCTGTACCTCAAAGTACTCCAGTTTAAAGGTTTGGTTGTCACTGATGTGGAAATACACCTCTTTTAGTTGATCAGAGGGGGAAAAATAAAGTCATCAAATTCTGTTAATTACCTTTCAGATATTCTTAAAAACTGTATGATAAGAAAAGTAAAGCTTCCATATGTATATAAAAGGTTTGTAGCATTTTGTGCTTAAATAGATTGAGGGTTCTGCTTTGGTAGAAGTTTCAGGTGAGACACTTGTTTTGTCTATGCAAAATTATTTTCTTTTCTTTCTTCTCAGACATACATCAGTTCATGGTCAAAACCTGCTTGCTACATTGAGCCATCAGCCTTTAATTTTACTTCTGGAGATGCCTCCAATAATACCTTCAAACTGCATGGTTACAAAACTAGGTGTGATAGTGTTCCCTTTGTTCAGCTCTTTCTTTGCGTCTTTCTGCAGTACAAAGACAGATAAGAGCTTTAGCAACATAAATATACTATATAAGTTGTATCCTCCATTACTTTCTGATGTTATTGTTATATGACATCATTTCCACATGGAGTATTTTGGGATAATATCAACTATGGAACATTATGAGCACAGGGCAGTGATCTAACAGCTGTATAGTGTAAGCTGCCTGGAATCAGATATGCTCCACCCACCCACCTTTTTTTTTTTTTCCCCAGAATACCAAAACTAGAGATTTACACTATTTGTTTGCCAGAAATTTAATGAAATTAGATATCATTAGAAATCTATTGTGCAATTCCTTCATCGTAATTGGAGCCAGACATCATAAAACAAGACCTTACCAAAGGCCGTTGAAGTGTCCATACATTTGAAATCTGGAAAGAGATTACGTGTTGGGCAGGGGTGGAGGGTGACGRCAGATGATGACAGTATCTTCATGATGGGTTGAAACAAAACCACAGTTCAGAAAACTCTGAAGTTTACAGTCCTGAAGTGTTCTGGATATACATTCAATTTGTATTGTATTCATATATTTTTTCAAGTTACTCATATATTTTTTATATTTTTGGGAAGAACTATATGAATTTCTATTACCCAAGTTCTCAACAAGGTCTGTAGCTGCTCATGTAAAACTTAAAATCAACAAAACCAAGCAATATCATTTAAGATATAGACATTTTTTGAAAGCTGAAACCTTAAACATTTCAGGAAATCCATGATTTCTAATTCTGTCAACATCTAAGCATTTCGATGAGCTTACCTGTGTGTGCAAACTGTATTTTCCTAACTATAGTTTAACTATACTGTGTTGAAACATATTTTAAATTAATTTATGTGCATTTTAATTGWCTTTTTGATTTTGTTAGTCTGTATTTCTCTCTTTTTTGGGGGGAAACCTGACAGTTTTCTGGCACAGTGTTGTTTCAGATGCATGACAGCACAAAAGCACCACAGACATCAGAATTGTGTCATTATGGAAACAAATTCTACATCTCCAGTGGAAACACCCCTCTTATATTTTTTGCTCAGAACCACTGCCTGCTGTCTGCTCCAGCTTGCCCTGAATAATCTCTTAAATTTCCACTGGGTCTAAGGTAGCTTTATGTCTTCACAAATCAGTCTGTTGAGATTCAGTATGTTTTACCCTGGGCACATTTATCCTATAACAATGACTTCCTGTTGTGAAGCAGAACTAAAGAGAACCATTTGTCTGTGTGCAGTTAAGGCCTTGAACACAGACTGCCACCATTCTCATAGCCCTTAATTGTTTGTGAGCAAAACCCCTGCTTCACGAACTGTTACTCCTCTTTTTATAGTGTAATTTAGAAAAAAAAATATTGGTGAGCTGTTTCTTAATTTAATGGACTTATTACATTCTACCACCAGCTGCCAAATAATTTGTAGAGATGCATTATGTTTTTGTGAATGTGCCCTAAGAGAGAGACAAAAGTAGAAAGGCTGTTTGTTAAGTGTATGGCAAAGAAAAACAAATATTGTCTTCTGGAAAGCAGTTAAAATAGATCATCTCTCTTGGGTACAGATTAATTAGCAGAGAAGTACAAGTAGCATTTTTATTTAACCCAAGGAAAAAAAAAAGAAAATCATTAATTAATACAATACCCTTAGTACAATACCATTCAATTGAATGCTTAATCACAAAAGTTTAGCATAGTTCAATGCAAAGGCTGTCTTTACCTTCAACATTCAGATCCTCTTCCAGGGTTGCCTTTCAAACACCCTCAAACATCTCTATGCCCACAGTTTTGATTTAGACCCCTCCAGCATCTTAACTCAAAACTTGGGTGCTTCACTTCTGATTCAGGGATCTGTATTTCTCCCACTGATTCAGTCTTGGCACTTGGCACRTGGATAGGGCTCCATAGGTATTTCTCTGCCTAAATTCCTCCGTATATTAATTTTGTGTTTGTTCTTAGCACATAAKACATGCCAGAGTGACTAAAATTTCAAAACTTCAGGAAAAAAAATGGTGACAAGGTACTTTGTAGAACAGTCTGGTAACTAGAGCACTCATTGACAATGGGGGAGCTCTGAGCTCCTTTTCCTGGGTYTAAGGACTATTTCAGATAGAGCAGGCCAATGTGTATGCACCCCTAAGTCTCTCCCTCTCCAAAAGGACCGCCAACCCCCCTACACTTCTGAATTTGTTCTTTCTGATTCAAAAAAGTTTTAATTTGTTTCTCATAAAGACCTAGCTCCTGGATAACATGATTGCTAAGTGACAGCCACTTGGCCATCATACCCTACCAGGTAGGGGTTTGGCTGTCCTGCCATGCCCCAGTGGCGCCTGAACCTGGATTGCCTATATCCTTACATGCAGAGTGTAACACAAAAGAAATACAAAAATTCCCCTGGAGACAAGAATGTTTAAAAAGAATAGATGGGTGTAGAGATGGTATTGATACATACCCTAACCTACCTAGATTCCTTATGACAAATAACAAGAAGATTTCCCTAGGAATATCTGTTGGCTAGCAATTTGTGTCTCCTGATTTATTTCAAATAAAGATTTTTGCTGGATAGCTCTAAGCATCCTGACTCCTTCAGGTGATTGTTGTGAATCTCACTTTGAATTCCTTAGCTTTCTTTCTACTATGTATAGAGAGCATGACTTTCAGACACAAAGGTTTCTCAGAGACTGAATTGMAACACAGGTGGCTGAATTTACTATTAAACTTGTGTGGTAAATACCACGGTAAAATTACTATACATCAATTATTTAAAAATCAATTAATTATTAATATAAATTACTGTATGGTATAAATTACTCCCCTGAGATATTTGCATCTCATCTATCCCATTCCTTTTTCTTCCCTTGTCACTCTTACTCACATTCTCAAACAGCCAGGAAAGAAAATCTATCAGTCACATTTTACTTGAGGTAAAYCTTATCCTAAATCTAAAAAATTGCAATCTGGTGGATATTCCACAAGTCCAAAAGAGAGGACAGATAAATTATTCATTGCAATTGTTTGCTTCTTTCTCTCCAATTATTACATCATTCAGAAATGCTCTGACCCAGTCATCTGGTACATTTCTTAAACTTTAAATTCCTGCAGCCTAATAAAAGTGACATATGGTATGATAGYATGATGCTGAGGTTAAATATCTCTTGAGGATCACTTCATAAATTCAATTCCTATATATTCTATGTTTCTTTCCTCCCCAGGGATCCTGAAGTTTATGTGAAAGACAAATAAACCCAAACTCAAAGTAGACAAACATTCACAAAATCCATAGGTATGGATTGTACTGAAACTCATTATATACTTTGCATTAATATAATAAAAGAAACACAAATATATATGAAAGTTTGCTTGCTTCTGACAGCTGTCTTCATTTACAGTGTGCCCAGCATGAAGCAGCCGGATATAATTAGTACTAGTAGTTTTGCAAAGATTGAGAGATCTCCTATGGTTGAATTCAGTTTGCATTTGGAGGGAGTATGGGATATGCTGAATTTTTTTGAGTGCAAATTCAAAAACCTGGTAGTTTAAACAAATAGAGTAAGTTAGAAAGCAGAATGGATGTGAATGTGAAACAAATTAAACCACTACATCTGACAGCCCAGAAAAAATGAAATGAGGCTTACAGAAGATGTCTCTCCAGCAGAACTACATAGAAGAATGAAGTTTTGCAGAACAAAATTGAGGATTATATTTCCACGCACAGTCACTCCACCTTAGGTGAATGTAAGAATGAATTTTAGATTCATAAAGCATATTGGAAGAAGTTGGTGCTCAATATTCTAAAATTCAGATGCAGCAAAGACAATCTTCTTCAACGGGAGTACCAACAGGCAACACAGACCATGAGTATTGACAGCAAAAACCTGAACTCGTTAGAATCAGATATACTTTTGCCAAAAGGAAGATAACCCAATATTTAGAATGCATAGGTTAAGCAAACCTATAATTGGACCTGTGATATTTGTAGTAAAAGGCCAAAAAAAGCTTT
This sequence comes from Phoebastria nigripes, assembly GCA_035582835.1. Lineage (NCBI taxonomy): Eukaryota > Metazoa > Chordata > Aves > Procellariiformes > Diomedeidae > Phoebastria > Phoebastria nigripes. The sequence goes on from JAYKAV010002823.1 coordinate 504,515, forward strand.
GATTCCCTGCTTTATATCACTTCAGCAGCAAGTGCTGGCTACCTCTATCTAGACTTACATTACGAAAAGTTGTTAACAGTGCTGAGTACTGCAGCTTCTAGATATTCAGGTATTAAAAACCATTTGAAGTACTGAAAAACTAGACTTCTTGAAGATATCAAATATCTTCAAGATGGTATCAGTGGTATCAGCCATCAACCATTACTTTTCAAAAAAAGGGCGTTAATAAATACCTACTGCCATGTCTAAACTGGCCCAGAGAAATTCAAGYATACAAAATTCACAAAATTCAAAAATATATATATTCTCATTAAGATCAAACCCAAAAGGTCTAGCATAGAAATAGTACCCAGACTTTTGAGTGATGCAAAAGAAGATTGATCTGTGGACTTCAACAGTTACACGTGTTTACACAGAGAATATGATGCCAAAATATCTTTCCCAATAGTTTGGCATCTCATAGTCATTCCAATCTCAATAGAAAATATCAAAACTAATTCAACCTAAACCATTTTCTCGGGTCACAGCATTTTATTACATGTCTTTCTTTACATGGTTAATAATATTTGGAAGCTGCTGACAGAAGGAAAAAAATGCCATTCTTTTTTAAGTGTTCTAAAAGACAATTTTTTTTTTTTTAATAATTACATTATTCTTTTGTTCCTGATTTTTGTCTTCAAATACATAGTTAATATGATATAGCAATCAACTTTTCTTCCTTCTGGTTCATGACTTCTTATGAAAATTATAGGTGCCGAAAGTATACCTAAAACTTTAACAAAGTTTTGAGTTTATGTCTAATATGTTTATTTTTGTAATCCTGGCTGTCCTATTCTAGCATGGAAAGAGCCATTTAGATTTCACTGAGACAYTTATTTGTATAATATCAGCAGAACTGGATTCAGTAAGGTTAAATTTGTTCTTCCCTGTTCAAAAATCACTTTGTATAATGCAAAAAGAATGGTCTGTTTTGCTTTTAGATGCGTAGTGCCTTAAGAAAGTATATACAGACTCTTAAAAAGCTGCTGAAAATGTCATATTTATGAAAAAAAATGTGCAGTATGATTAATCAACAATACCTAAATAACCTTGATGTGACACTTAAATCTCATTATTTTGCTCTAGTAGGCAGCTATGGTACTTTTGTTGTCCCACTGCTGTAATAATGCGTATATTACTTACAAAGACTTCTGTTTTTCAGGGAAATATCATCTACCTATGTATGAAAAGTATTGCATTACAGTGAAGACTTTAAAAATCTAATTAGAAAGTTAAAGATAGATTAGAGCAACTCTATTACTTTGTATTTCTTTTAATGAACTGTTTTTTCTCCTCTGATTCCATTTTCAGGGACCCCAAATATAATGAGGGTTGCAAGAAGGCTTATTATTCTCAACATCTCGGTAATTAATTATCATAACTTTGTTAGTGATGACTTAGAATCCATCTCATTATTTTGAATCAGTAATGTAATTAGTGACAATGTGATTTCTGGCAGGTGAACCCCGGGTTARAAAAATCTTAAAGGTTTTATTTTTTTATAGTTCAATGTTCTCCTCCCTGCATTTATTTACACATTTATTTTCTTTTTTATTTACTTGATTTGGCTTCCACAAAAATCAAGTAGAAGACCCATTTAGATATCTGATCTTACTAATATGGAAATATCCCTGTGACACCAATAACTTCACTAAAGACCCATTGAAAGCTGTTGCAAACAAGCCTTTTTAGCCGTAACATTTTTAAGCAAAAAATTTCAAAACAACACATCCTATTTCTTTTTTTATCTTAAGCCAATAACAGATGCTATTTCACAATGATATTAACATGATAAATAAAAAAGGAGGCTGATTCCCCCACTTGGTTTCCAGTCTGGGTAATTAAAAGCATGCGAAAGCTACACTAGCCAAATTAGAAAACATGAAATCAATTCTCTGAATTTATACAGTATTACATCACTATTTTTCTGCCTTTATGGAAACTACTTTTTGGGGAAAAGTCTGAGTAGAAGTGTTGGTGTGACATAGTGCCCTTACTGCACACGTTAATGCCTCTTAATGGCAGATCTCCTGTGAAATCAGCCCAGCATTGCTCACGGGGCATCTTTTTTCTTCCTGCACTGGCCCAGGGAATGAAGGTATACATGGGGAAAAAATCCCACTGTTGATCATATGGGAGTATCATATCTCATTAATTCAGAGACAACTGGGCTACAGTATAGATTTTCTTTGCACATGTAGTCTGTATCTACACCGGTGAGAGCAACGGTGCCATGGAACTGATAAAAGGATCCATGGCATGATTTTTGGCTTGCCCAACTGGCATGACCCCAAACAACTTCCATGCAAGGTGCAGGAGTTAGCCCTGGCCATAGACTTTCCAGGTGGTCAGTTTGGGTGAGACTGGTCTGTTTTGGGGGGAAAGAGAGCTTAATAATATGGATGCTGCTGTTGTGTGGCAGGTGGACTCAGTGTCAGAAAATAGGCACTTAGTGCCTATTTAGAGCACAACCAAGCTTAAGAAGAAATCTTAACTTCTTTTCCTCATTAATTTAATCTCAGATCCATCAGAATGCTTAGACAGCAAAGAAGTACTAGTTCTCTGTCCCACTCTAATTTTAATAGCCTATATTATATATATTTTCTCCTCCGAAGCCAACCAAGCTTTCAAAGGTTGGTTATTACACGTTGCTATAAAGTAAATTACAAAGCGTTAGTATAATTTCTTCTTGATGTGATGTGAATACCAAGGACTGAAAGACATCTTGGTTATATGACAGTGTTTGCTTGTCATGAATGAATAAGGTTTTCCCTTTGTAACCTAATCAGTCTGACTTTGTTCTCACACCAAATCAATGCAGGACAAATCCTTCGGTCTGTGGAACTRCAGAGATGTACAGGCAAAACCTCTTCCTTTCATTTCATCACAACTCACTGCAATTATACCCATTATGCGCACAGGGTGAAACTGCTAAAAAAAATGCTTCCTTATTCAGGGCAGTTGAGGAGGGTGGGTGTTGTTTTTTTTGTTTTGTTTTGTTTTGTTTTTTTTTTTAAATAGCCATGTGTTTAGGTGGTAAAAAAATAATTGGCTTTGGTTTTCTTCTGTATTTATTAGTGCTTCTTTTCAGCGGTTAATGGAACAATAATCATTTAAATATATACACGTTCTGGATATTTATTCCTAATACAGACAGTCAGGGAAAAATTATTTGTGTAATTGGTCAAGATGATAGAGTTGTAAGACATGTCTTTACTTTCTTTTTCTACATTATAGAAGRAAACCCTTTTTCAAAGCATTGTTGTAAGCATTATGTATTGTAACCAATATAAGGTGACAAGAAGGGGACTAGAACAAGACATGAAGGGGAAGGAAGTTTGAGATCAACTGTCCTGAGCATTGGATGAAGATATCCTTTGGTCTGCCCAAATAAGTGTTCATTATTAAGTTTCACTTTTACTTTTATATTGATATAAGACCATAAATATTGCATAAGCTCCCCATCTCTTGCAGAGGTGAATGTCAGACACCTATCTTCACACTTCTTCTGCACTAGCTTCTATTATTTACATTAAGAATTGAGACTTCATTTGTTTTCTCCCTAAAACAACACTGATTTCCTACAGCTAAGTTCTTCATGGCATATTAAACTTCAAAATTTGGTTAATGTAATACTCAGAAACAGCAATCTGGCATCTTTACTATCTCTAAAATAAAAGTATATAGTCCATAGCAAAAAAATAAAACCCAATAAAATAAATTATATGTGGACACAAACAGAGAGAAAATTATTGGCTGAGAACATGGACAAAGGACAGGATGAACTCAGAAAAAGCCCTTAAACAATCTGAAGAGGGAGGGGGAAAAAAGCAAATTTCTTCAATCAAAGCAAATTGCCCCAACCCAGTCCATTTTATCTTATTTTCACTGGGATTTTGTCACCAAGGTTTTTCAGGATATAAGATAATACAGAGCTTAACCTTAACAAAAAGGAGGCTACTACTGCTTTCTGTGCTGGAACTGTAAAATGATCCTCTAACTACCTTTGTCTAAAGATCAAATGACACCTTCAACTACAGTATCAGCAGTGTAAAACTGAGCTAACAGCTATTACACACTATTGTTCCAGTAAAGCGTGCATTAGCGTCCCTAAGGGTGTATTTATGAGGAGAGACCAAATGATTCCAGAGGAGCTATAACTGTCTTTTAAATCAATGATGCATGCACTAAGAAGTCCCTAAGCACACTGACAGTGTCATGCCAAACAGCTCCCTTGAGACCTGTACTGAGGGAGATCTTCCATTTTCATTGGTAGAGAACCTGGCTACAGCAACATGGCTACAGCAGCACCTCTGTTAAGCTGCAGTCACCCCGATCCTCAAAATTAGCACTGCAAATTAGCAAATGTAGATTCTGAAAAACTTACTTTACTGTAATATTCAGTACCAGTTTCATAATAGGATTCAAGGGAGTAAAAACACTAAGGTGAAAATTCTGGGTTTTTTTAATTAAGCAATATTTTAAATAAATGTTCCTTATAAGTAAGAGAAAAGGTACTAATTTATTTATAAGCTGTCTTTCAAAAGGGGTAGAACATTTATAATCTTGCGTTCTTGGAGCTTAATAAAATTCTGTCTTTCCCCCCTGCTCTGAACTAGCTTGAAGGAGCTAAAACATGCGTGCATGCACATGCACACACACATACAAATTTTCTGGATTTTTCCACCAAAAGACAAAGCCAGAAGAAATTAGATAAAACCATGTCTCTTAATGGAACAAATTGACCTTCTTTGAGAAGACATGAAAATYATTGAAAAGCACATGTGTTTACACATAAGCACAAACAAAAACCCAGGATACAAAACTACACGTGTGCATTTATAAGACAAATGTACATATTTCAATATTAGCAATGTAATTTTTAACTCTGCTTGTACATCTCAGTAGCAAAAGCTGTCATTAATCACCTCCTGCAGGAGCTACTCAGGCCCTAGTGTAGGAACCTTGTACAGCTATAGTTGTGACAAGAATGGGAGATAGCTGTAGCTATCCATTTTGCTTACATTTTGTATTAAACAAATGTCTTTACTTGCCTGGGGGCAGCCTGTAGTCCTGCATGTCAGACAGCTGTCTTGTCTAGAGCAGGGGCTTGACACCTCGTTGAAGGATTGTCACTGAGCCACCATGGAGATCCCATTGACTTTGATTGGCCTGGCAGCTGCTGCTAACCCTGGGGAACAGTGTTTTCTCTACACAAGGGCTTGTACATGGGACAGGCATGACAAGGGCATTGGGAACAGGAACGTCCCTGTTAAGGACATGACATATTGGAGAGACAAAAATTACACTGTAAAGTGCAAGCATCTTCTCTGTGACGGTATATGCAATCTCAGGTCTTTGTTATTTTCAAAGGTCAGGTAATGTTTGGAAACTTGCAAGTGAAAGTGAACTATTTGGTTGAGCTTTTTTGTCATTTTTTTCCTGTTATATTTGCTTGAAGAATCACAGAATCATTAAGGTTGGAAAAGACCTCTAAGATCATCGAGTCCAACCGTCAACACAACACCACCATGCCCCACTAAACCATGTCCCTAAGCGCCTCATCTACACGTCTTTTAAATACTGCCAGGGATGGGGACTCCACCACTTCCCTGGGCAGCCTCTTCCAATGCTTAACCACTCTTTCAGTAAAGAAATTTTTCCTAA
>JAYKAV010002823.1:512681-525606 GCA_035582835.1 Phoebastria nigripes
TTTCTGTGATGGTGACTAAGTCATAACTATCCCGCTGCACAATGGCTTCCAGCTCCTCCTGTTTGCCGCCCATGCTGCGTGCATTGGTGTAGATGCACTTGAGCTGGGCTATCGATTATCAAAGAAGTTAAACCAGGAGTACCCAATGCCCACATACAGCTCCCACGTGTGCCATACTGGTTCAGGTATCTGTGATAGCCAAATATCGCTTTCTTTGCTAAAACAGCCAGATAAAACATCAAGTCTGGAAGTATGTCCTGGAGCCCTTAGACTAAAACTCAGTGAATAAATTCTATTGATGTCTCATTGGTATGGAAATACCTGTGACTTGCAATCAGTTGTACTGTAGCAGTCTGCAACAATCTCTGTTTTCTTTAACAAAAAGGTCATTACCTTTATGTTACCATAGATAAATGTTAGGCTTTCAAGAATCAGCACCCTAACAGAGAGACAGTGTTAGCTGAACGCTATCTGTTGGTAATATGGTGGCCATTTTTCCTCAATCAGTTAATTTAGCTCCAGGGAACTAACAGTGTTATACCAGGATGCTATGCCAAATTACACTAAATAAAGATTTGTCTCATCATGTTTCCGAAGAGACATTGAGCTTGAATTAGTAATGTCCTACTTAACTTGAAAGACAATAAAATATTGTAGATCTTAAAGAAATTGCAAAGGTGCAACATAGAATGGCATAGCACAGTCCTCACTGCCCAAAGCTTCCATAGGGCTCCACTGAGGCAGTTCACCACTTACACCTCTGTCAGTGACTGGGAGGTGTAGCACAAATAAAAGCAATGATTTTCAACTCGATTTCAATCCAATTTCAGTAGTAATTACCATTATTGCACATTACCCCATCGGTTATCAAATTCTTGAAACCACCACCACACACACCCACCCCTTCAGTTCTTTTTTCTGGGTTTCTGAAATAAACTAAGTTTAAAACAGGTCAGAAAATTGTTTTTTGCTCACTAGCAGAAAACAATATAATTTGGTAAAGGAAGAGATTGCCACAGAGTTGCCACAGAAAGAGAATTGCATTTTTGCTCTTGGGAGCAAAATTTCCAAACTGAACCTGGACTTTGTATTGATTGTTTCTTCATTAAAACATTAGACATCATTAACAAATCACATTTTAAAGTATATTGTTTTTCCAATTAGAATCCCAAGGAAGTAACTGATGCTCAGACAGTGTAGGTAATAAACAAGTAATATAAATTTAGCCAAACAGACTGAGGATATGCACTCTCATCACAATGTCCCAAAACCTAGAAGTTCCAAGGAAAGATTAAAAATAATGATCCAAGACAGTTTATAAAAAGATCACAGAAATCCCAGAAGAATCACATTTTCCCTTCACCTCCTTTGATTACATCCCCATGCATTACAGATTTTTAGACAGGATTTAAGCACTTCATTTTCCCTGTGAATTGGAAGAATTAATTAAGACAGCCAAGACAGCTTTCYCACTCTTAATCTGGAAATGAAGAATATTATTAATGTCAGCAACTTCATATTTCCCTATCAGAGGTATCATCCCTCCATATCCATTGTATTATGTAAGTACTAAAAGGGTAATTCACAGAAAAATATAAAGAAAGAAAGTTTAAAGAAAAAACATCTTCTAAAGGTCCACGATAGGTAGCTGTATGTCCCACAAGGCCCAGGAATGTAGCAGGCACCATGGTCATCTGTAAGAGGCTGATTCAAACTTTTGCTCCACCCAAGTTATGCGAGGGTCTTTCAGTTTAATTATTTGCATCTGTATTGGGTGCAGGTGCCCAGGTGATGGCATATGGGGGCTGAGGGGTGGCCTCTGTGGGAAGACGTCAGGAGCTGCAGGACACAGCTGAGCCCATCAGCCAAGCTGGTAGCACCTCTGGGAAAGTGTATTTAAGAAAGGGCAAAAAAATGTGAGAAGGAAGGAGTGACACAGAGAGAGAGAGTGTTATGGGCTGATTACAACTCTCACCTGCCTGCACTGCTCAGGGCAGGGCAGGGAGCAGAGGAGATGGCAGTGAAGGATTGAAGTGGAGCCTGGGAAATGTAGGAGGAAGGTAGTGTTTTAATATTTTAATCTTTGTTTCTCACTACCCAAATCTGTTTTAATTGACAATAAATTAAATTCATTTGCTTCAAGTCAAGGCTGTTTTGCCTGTGATGGTAAGCGAYAATCAATCTCTGTGTCTTTATCTCAACCCAGGATTTTTTTTCACCATATTTTCTCCCCCTGTCCTGTTGAGGAGGGGGAATAAGAGAGCAGCTGAGTAGGCAGCTGGCAGCCAGTCAAGGTTAACCTAGCATAGCACCCCAAATGAATACCTGCCTTTCAGCCTCCTTCTAGTAGGCTGTTGGCTATTTGAAACAGGTAGGTCTRTCTTCACTTTTTTTATGATATTTGTTGCAAAGTCTTAGTTCCACTGCATGTGAAAACACCTCAGCAGTCTTTCAGGGAGAGAAAGACTTTTGTTTTTAAACTCATAACAGTATCATTTTTGTACAAGGGCATGATTTCATTTATTTTGTAACTGTACTTTTTGTATTGGTCATTCTGCTAAAGAAGTTAGATATTAGTTTCAGATGCAAGGCACAGTCTCATCTTCACAGACCCCAGTCTGAGCAAATTTGTCATTTAGTGAAATTTGCCCCCCAAAGTACTGTCTAGGATCTCCGTACAGTCCACAGCAGATTGCTGGAATTCCAAACAGCCAACCAACCTTCTGCATCCTAGAAAAAAATGGCAAAGAGCATAGTAGCCCCTTAAAAAGAACTAGATATCCAAATCTGAGCTTTGCATTGCCCAAGTTCAAAGATACATAACTTGTCTCTTAGGAGAGCCCCCGAACCAGTCCTGTTCTTTCTCACAAAATGCACTGCTGGGAAAAATGATTTCATTTAAAAATCAGTAGGACCCATTAAATCCTTCCCATTGTGCTTTAAAGTATAGACCCTATGTTCAAGCATCTACTTCAAGAGACTAGATAGGATTTCTTGCATCTCTGAAGAGCAGATTTGGGAGCAGTCTTAGTTGGTTTTACTGAAGGTGTTCTGGTTTGTGCAAGTGCATAAATATTATTTGCAACAGGGACTGAAACTTGACTACCTACCTTACCTCCAAAGTGAATATCCTAATCAGTGGGCTGCTGGACCAAACTCTTCCTCTTTCACCTTCCTAGCAAACATTTATCCTGCAAAGTCAAAAGTTGTACAGAGAAAATTGATTTCATCAAACCAATTAAGGTATATTTGCTTGCTTACATAGTGGTAAAGCATAAAATATTATTCTGATGAAAGGGAATTAATTCTTCATAGCATGAAATTTTCTGCTAGAAAACTGAGTTGTTCAAGTTATATCTAGAATTTGTATGCATTATAGTCCTACTAAGTCAACATCTTTGATGAACCACATTTTTCAAACCCTGTCCTTTATCTAGAAATATACTGAAGAAATAATGAATGCTTATTACTGTAGCATAAGGACAGGGTGGGTTAAAATCTAATCAGTCAGGTCAAGAATGTTAACATCACAGATAAATGATTTATTCTTTGGTTATGACAAATAAAAAGGTAGAGTTAGGCTTGCTCAGGGGACATCTAACAGACTAAGCTGAAGTTGCTAACCTGGAAGGTATCTTCTTTCTGAATCCTAATGTGGCTAGATGCGAGATAGACACCAAGGCATTGCACAATATTAGGTTGCTGTGTGCATGCTAGGAAAAGGAAATTTAGCTGGTCTATGGTGTTTTCTGGAAGTACAAGATAATAAAAGAGTTTAGGTATCAAAAGTTAAGCACACACAAACCTTCTTTGAAGGCCTTCAAGGGTTTTTACCTCTGACTTACCCCTGACTCGGTCAGGAACATGGTTATAAATTAAGCTGCTCAACAAGCACCAAAATGTGAGTGAAAATTAGACTGGGACCACTCAAAGTGCTGTATCTTTGGTTATTTACTGGCTTCGTGCTTGTATTTCAGAAGACAAAATGCCTCTTCATGGAATTTATATATATCACTATTTTCTAATTATGTCTTTTTTTCCCTCTTAAAAAAGGCAGTAAACCTTGAGGATTTCTTTTATCTTTTACCACTTCGACTTGCGGACAAGCTTCATTCTAATTTCCCTCATGTCATCTGCATCCTAGTCAATGCTCCACCCAAATGTCCATTCCACTTTTTGTGATTAATCATCAACTGAGCCCAAAAATTGGATGAAATGAGTACTTAGTGTATCACATCACCCTTAGATAGAAATGCAGCGGCGTAATAAAGACAAGCTATCAGCTTCAACTGTGAATTTCCATGCTTTTGTGAAGGAGAAAAAACCCTCACTATTATCCTAACATAACTGTAGTTAATTTGTAAAGCTGTCAGACTGAAATATGCTGAAAGAAGACCTTAAAATGATTGCTTCTGATTAATTAACTATTATGTGGCTATTATGCATAACTGTTACACAGTGCTATGTAAACACAAAAAAAAAAAACCAAAACCAACCAAAAACCCACCAAACAAGAGAAACCCACCCCAAAACCCCTCTCTTTTAGTAAAAATTAGTTTAAAGATTTTTATTCTATTTTGTCTTGGTAGTGAAGGATTGCTTAAGACTATTTATTGTAGAGTAAAGTGAATAATACATAGAATACTCAGAAAATATTTATGGCGACAACGATTTATAGTTTAAATAACAGGCTATCCTCATATAATCTGTTAATGCATATACTTTAGGTGCATCTGGACAGTTCAAGCAAGCAAGAAAGAAATGTTTTCTTCACTTATCTCATGACATCAGAAGAGGGGTATAGCTGCTAAATTTTGAGACTGAATTAAAAGTAACAATCATTGAATAACTAGGTGTCTATTTCCTAAAAGTAATTTTGATTTGAAATAGCATCTATTCACATTTTTGTCAAGCTAGATCAAGTAAACAGTCCTTTCTAAAAGTGAATTCTTCAGGTTTGACACCAATTCCACCCACACTTTCCATTCACTATTCAGGTCTACATTAAACAGGGTATTTAATTCATATCATTTCTGCAACTTTTCACTTAGCAACTTTAAGTGATCCGGTGACAGTATGGCATAACTGGTGGTATCAGTAGTAAATGACTTGGCTAGTGAATTAAACAAAGTGTTTCAGGAGTATTTTTCATAGTTACAGTTTGATGTTTAAAAGTAACCACTGAATGTTAACAAGTACCTGGTAACTTGGCCTTGAAAAATAGAATGAATCATAATTTTGGCCCACTAGAAATGCTTAGTCAGTTAAACAGACCCAAATCGTGCAAAAGATAATGTCATGATAAGTGGAGATACTCAAACATCAGAGTAGTTCTTACAATAAGGGCACTGGTTTGGGTGATACAGATTTTTATTGTGGGGAGGAGAACTTGCTAAATGAACTTAGTGAATAAATAAATTCAGGTCACTGAAATTAATACTCATGCTTTTTACATGTATAGACTAGGTTACTAATTCTTTAGATAGAAGGAGGGAGAGAGCAGGAACAGAGGGTGTGAGCACATCAACATTTACTTTTCAAGAATATTCTATAATATTTCTCTCACATCTGTTATTTCCAGAAATAATTCTGGCAATAGTAGGCATTTTCTAGGTATTCAAAAACAAGAAAGCTTAAGCCAGGCTTATCAATGGAAAAAGAAAATACATTTCTGGCAACTTAACTTTCAGAGATTTAGGAGTCTGATTTTCATAATGGGTTCAGCCAGTGCTGCAAACATGACAGAAAGCAGAGATTAATTTATTTGCAGTCAGTTACTTCCTTTACGTTCCCCCAGGGTAAGACTTATTCTGTTGCTTTTCAGCAACAGGGATATAACACATTCTTTWTTATTTGAGGAAAACAGAACTGATAAATCAGCTTGGGAGGATATGTTTGTCGTGGTTTAACTCCAGCTGGCAACTAAGCACCACGCAGCCGCTCGCTCACTCCCCCCACGGTGGGATGGGGGAGAGAATCTGAAGGGTAAAAGTGAGAAAACTCATGGGTTGAGATAAAGACAGTTTAATAGGTAAGGCAAAAGCCGCACACGCAAGCAAAGCAAAACAAGGAATTCGTTTGCTACTTCCCATTGGCAGGCAGGTGTTCAGCCATCTCCAGGAAAGCAGGGCTMCATCACGCATAACGGTTACTTGGGAAGACAAACGCTATCCCTCCAAATGTTCCCCCCTTCCTGCTTCTTCCCCCGGCTTTATATGCTGAGCATGACGTCATATGGTGTGGAATATCCCTTTGGTCAGCTGGGGTCAGCTGTCCCGGCTGTGTCCCCTCCCAACTTCTTGTGCACCCCCAGCCTCCTTGCTGGTGGGGTGGKGTGAGGAGCAGAAAAGGCCTTGACTCTGTGTAAGCACTGCTCAGCAGTAATGAAAACATCCCTGTRTTATCAACACTGTTTTCAGCACAAATCCAAAACATAGCCCCATACTAGCTACTATGAAGAAAATTAACTCTACCCCAGCCAAAACCAGCACAATGCTGAAAATCTAGCTTGATATGCAGTACCCCTCCCTCTTATCCAACATATTTGCATTTTGTTTTTAAGACAATTACTGATTATAAAGTTTGAGAATGAATTGGATAAACATTATATTAGGGAAAATTAGCCCAATTAAGTATAAAAGGATGGGTACAACTAGGAGTTCGTCAGCATGTCCAGAATAAAAAATATTTTTGCTTTCAGAGATCTAGAAGCTGAAAATGTGCTGACATTTCCTCTATCAGCTGGGGAATAGCACAGCATGACTTTCTTATTGGCAAAAGTCTGGTATGCTCTATCAGAATTTTCATATTCTTGACTGATCTCGTTATTATTATTATTATCCTAGTCGTTGTTTGTTATTGCAACATTTTCTACTCTTGTATTCTTGCAGAAAAATCTGAAACAGCATATACATACACACACTGTGGATGGAGTGCTAACTAGAGTTCTATTTATATCCATCCAACTGTTCTCTCTGTCAACCTTTTTCTTTAATATTTACTTAATATTTCAGTAGAATACAGTCTTTTTTTTCAGACTGTTAATAAGGATGAAAAAGTATCTTCACACTTGTTGGCATACAAGTGTCCATGGTCAGGAATTTTGACCCAGTGCCTCAAAAGAACAAGAAACACTGGTCTATATAAACATAAATCATAATTATTGTACTATCTCTTTCGTAGAGATAACAGCCAGGATCTTTTTACCAAAACTTAATTTATAATTCCTTATCTGACTTCTGTTCTTGCAGGGATCCTATGAAGTGTTTTAGCTAGCTATCAAAACCAAGCTGTTTCATAATGACAAACAAAGAAACAGAATAATGATATTGGTTTGAAACAACAAGCTATCTTCATGAATTTGCTTTTACTGATTGGGACAAACGGCAAGTGTATCACAGGATGCTTGTGAAAAACTTGTGGTAAGCAAGTAAGAAGGTCAGAAAATGAAAGATATGTACAAATGCTCTAAGTCAGACTGTAAAAGAGAATAGGAAGCCCAGAGACCCAAAGTACAATTCCTATGAGTTACTAAAGGGCCACATCCAATTACTTTAAAGGGAATGATTTAGGTTTCAAAAATAAAGGGCTTATACAAAGCATTTAAGAGCACTCATTTATAGGCATTGATGTTGGCCTTGGCCAGAGTTTAATATTTTAACCCTGATAGTGTTTCTTTCATTTATATACTAGAGGAAGAAATTCCAGGGGCCAATTTGATTTTGCTGCTAGCCTTCTTAATGGAAGATTGCCTCATATTTCTAAGTAGTGGAACGTGCTGTATAAATCTTGCCATCTAAATTTAGCCCTGTAAAAGATAACTATCTAGTCCAAGCTAATCAGCCCATCTGTCACTACAGTCAGGAGAGAAAGTTTCCATTGTAATGATGATTTATTCTATTTATTGTATGCCCTTACTTCAGTATTAAGTGGATTGACTTCAAAAAGGGTCTCTTTCTCTCAGCACTGACTATGTAGASAACTCAGATGTTTCTCTTACTCTAGATACCTGCTTTTTAGCTGTCCAAAATGCACTGGAATAAACCTCACCCGATGTAACTGAAAGCTTTAAACTACTCTCTTTTTTCGTGCATCAATCCATATATATATATATATATATGATATATTTGGTATATAACCAAACAGAAAAGGAATTGTCAGATCCCAAAATCTTTTCAATCTCCCATTTTTATCCTTCTACAATAAAGTTTTACATCACTAGTAGAAGGCCCTTCTCACCCCTGTTAAACAAAAGGCTGAAAGCTGATTCAGTGTTTCTCAAGGCAAACTCAATGGATACCGCAATATGAATCATAACTTTTACTGTTTTGTGAAAATTCTTTGTATGAGTTGGATCTTTCCTAAGTTCAAAGTTACTTTTCATGTACTGAGATTTGGGCCTCTGGGACATTTGTAATGTGGAGGGTAGAAGAGGGATATGGAGGATTTGCCTTGCTTCACTGCTTCCCTCTCATTTATTTCAAAAAGACTCACAACTGTGTCTCTTCCCTGTTTGTTCGTTGTGGCGTAGTGCTCTTGAAACATCTGCCAGAGCTACATATTTTGGAGTGTCAGACTTTGATTCACGTGTATATATTGTGTTAAACACTTCATGCACTGGCCCGTTTAATCCTTTCATCACCCTCCCACTTGAGCACGGTTCTGTTTTTTTCCTATAGTGTGTTAACTTGCATGCTAGTGCAGCGTTTCAGATGTTGTCCTTGACCGTCCCTCTCAGAGGGATAATTATGAACTATGAAAGCATAAACTCATTTTTGCACATCACAATTTGAGGGAATAGGAATTACAATTCCTCTTTAGAAACAGCAATTCGTGTAACATCTAGAAAGTAATGCGCAAAAATAGTGAAATAGAACTACACTGGCATTTGGCAGTTTGATAGCTTTTTTCTTTAACTCTTTTTGGAGGCTAATCTCAAAATATTTAAATAGTTTTTGTGATGAGTTTTTATTAAAAAAAAAAAAGGGGGGGAGAGGTACCTCTAGCATTACTTATTCTACCACTGTTATTCATACTGATTAGGAGCACCTCCAGCWGACGTACCGTGACACAATGATGTGCCAAAAAAGAGTACCAAAATGAGACTGATATCCCAACCGTATAGTCTGCATCTTTTTAAGTGAASTCTCTCCGAGTGTATATAGAGTTCTTTCCCCTATGTTGTGGCAGCCAGATATGTCATCTACATTCAACATCATCTTGACAGAGAGCTAATGCCCCAATAGAAAAAGTAGTGCTTGGAAAGCAACTGCTTTACAGCCCTCAGAACTGAAAGTCTTAATTTAATTGATAAAAGAGGTGCATCATAAGCATCAGCAGTGAAAACTTGTATCAGTATCCTCTCATTTCAGTCTCGGAGGGATATAACCTAAGTTAGATTGCTTATACATTGGCTTTAGCAATAATGTTATAGAGATATAAGGACAGAAACCAACTAGGCTTTTCAGGAGACATAATTAAGTGTTAGCTAGTTTCCATAACAGAAATAGAGTATTTAACTCATCATAAATGAGTGCAGGATCTTCAGCAGAAGTGTAGAATGTCGTATCTTTAAAAACAATATTACCTTTGTAATAGAGAATAGAGAGACTTAACTCTGTAAAACATCTACCAGCGAGGTTCAAAATGTTCATAAACAGGTTGATAAGGTTGTTTCGGCATCAAATGTAACAAATACTGAAGTCTAATGGTTTTTCAAGGTATTTTTTTCTGTGTTAATTAGAATGGATCTACAGGTTTTTGAGCAAAAATGCTCTTTAGAAAGCAGTTATTAAAAAAGAAAGAAATTACAAGTAATATTGCTGATTGAGAAATAAAACTTGCAGAGACAGTTTATTAAAAAATGGTCAGCTAACTCTAATTCTTTCCTGCTGTTTTCCCATACAAAGCATAGTATTTACCCAGTATTGAATATACTTGAGGACAAGCCGAACTATGCTAATTTACATTTTCCAGGATTGTTTTCCATAGCAGCACCCAATAACCTATAAATTAAAGAAGGCGGCAACGTCTGTGTTTTTAAGTAACATCACGATCTTATCTTCACCTAGGGTCCACCTTTTCTAAATTAATTAACACTATTACAACCACTTCTCTGTTCTATAGACCTCTTGAAACTTAACTGTTCTTTTTTCTGACTGAAAAAGAAACAATTAAATTTGTTTTGAGTCTACACATAGGTTTTGTTTGCACTGCTCTCAATTTTTTTGTTAATTTCTAAAGGGAAGTCAGTTTCTCAGATTGATAAGTCATGTGATAAAAGYCTACTATTCTTCTGCTTTGGACTTCCATAAATTTGTCAGTGGTAAAAACTGGGCACCAAAGAACAGTTTCAAACCATGGAACTTGTTATCAAAAACATGAAAGAATGAAAAATCTTGCTGCAAAAAAGTGTAAGAAAGTCTTGGAAATACTTGGTAAAAATTATGTTCATTTTAATAATATCAGACTCACAGTTGTTTTTTTTTTTTTTATGGATGAACTATACATTTATTAATATTTATTTTTATTTACTCATAAATTTGTAATAGTAAAATTATGGCCCAGTTCCCCAGGTGCTGTAATGTAGACCTGATGTTTTAGGAGAATTCAGACAAATAGAATCTATGATCCTATGACTCCATGAAATTTTGCAACTTACACTACCAGAGGATCTGGCCTAGAATTAATTGACCTTCTTTGTAAGTATAAGGCTATGCATTAATAAAGTCGAAAGATCATTACTTTTTGGAAAACAAGCTTTTCTCCTCTCTGGCCTACTATCTACTAAATGTGATGCTTGTCTTACTCCTTGATTTTTTGTTTAAATTCTGCATACA
Organism: Phoebastria nigripes; assembly: GCA_035582835.1. Taxonomy (NCBI): domain Eukaryota; kingdom Metazoa; phylum Chordata; class Aves; order Procellariiformes; family Diomedeidae; genus Phoebastria; species Phoebastria nigripes. Next base: position 523,520 of record JAYKAV010002823.1, read on the forward strand.
TATAGTTGATGTTTTTGGTTTTAATATTGGCATAACTTTAAAGTGCTACACAGGTCCTATTTGTCTCTATTCACTAGATAAAGTTCACAGACAAAACTAAAAATTCTAGTACTTCTTGGGACCGGTGCACTAGCCTATATATAGACATTAATATCAGAGTGCCTTTTATAACATTATGCAGTCTTTTTTTGATTTAAAATCTGCTCATTATCACAATATTCCTCAGGAATATATTTTACTGAATATAAAATCTACTTTCAGAGACATCATCTTGCTCTATGGACGGAAAATTAAATGCCACGGTCAATCTTGTCTTATTATATTTTCTATTTTAAATAGAATTGTAGTATGGCTGTTGAATGAGACAACTTATTTTTAGTATTCAGTATCAGCTGAGGTCCTACAGATAACATTGTTGTTACCAATACTAGTAATAGGACAACTATAATTTTTGTGTGCAATACAGTACCACCAAGAAGCCCAACAGATACAAAGACATGACATTAGGAACTGCAGATCCTTAAAGTGAAAGACAACTTACATCTCCAAAGTCTGAGCAAATAAGGTTGGAAATCTCCTACAGCAAGTGAAATTCCAGCATCACTAATATCAAATAATTTCACTTATTGAGTTCAGTGAAAGAACTATTGCAAATCAAGAAGCTTCAGGAGGAATGAACATTAAACCCAGCAAAACACTAGATCTTAGAATGGTGTATGTCTTGGACACAAAATGCTTATCTCTGGAAATGGGCTGAGAGCACAAGGGACCTGCAATCAGAAAATCATTAGGTGTTCATTTAGCTAGAAGGATGTGAGTCCACTCACTAAGATTTAATCACATGTTTAAACACCTTGGTTAACTGGGTTCCAAAAACTAGGTATATAATGGAAAATAAGACACTGGGGGAAAAAAAGGCATGCTTATATGAAAAGAAAAAGAAAACAACCAAAACTTTTCACAATATTTTTTTTTTACTTTTTTTAGATCAAACAAGGTAGAAAGCAGTGTTTCTTCTGCCGCTGTGCTATAATTTGGAAAAGACTGAAAGTATGCAACTGAACAACATCAGGCAGTTAATACTTCATAGCACTGCTCTGAAGATTCATGCCTCATCCTTAGGTGAGAAATTACTTTCCAAGTACAGCACTAAAAAGTGTTGCCAGCTTGTAGCCATGCTTCATAGGCTACAGAGTTTAGTCTAAAACTCAGCTGATGGATTTTTATTAAGGGATAAAGAATCAACTCACTTTGCTTCTTCCTCTACTACATTTGGGGGTGATAGTAATTAGCAGAGGATTTGGAAGACAGCTGGGGGCAGAATGGTAACCTCTTAAGTGGCCTTACACAATTCTCCAAAGCTCATTTGTCAGAGTCATTAAGCCTGTCTATGTAAAGTCATCCGTTAGCAGAGTTACACCCTACAGATGCATCTTTTGAAGCATCTTCGCTAGCGATTTGCTGTCATGGTTCAAATGGAGATGCAGAAATTAAATTTCTTATGGCATTGACTAAGTCTAAAATTAGGAGAACTAAAACGACGTTCAATGTTATGTGTTGCTCATTGTTCTGTTATACTTGTTCTTTGGATTTGAAATGGAAGTGTTTTGGAGCAGGAAATGGCTCTTCAGACTGTATTTGTGAAGTGCACAGTACAGAAGTGGTTGAGGTTGACAACTGTTACCATTGTATAACAAGTGCATATATAGTAATCAGAAAGTATTTTGCAATGCACATTTGCAATAGAGAGGACCAAAGAAGGCCATCTCCAGCCCATAAATCCCATGTTAAAGCATTCAGATGCAATTTCAGTCTATTCCAATGTATACTCAAATGTCTAATGTGGAGTCCTAGATTTATAATCCCTCAGTGAAGAGGTGCACTTAGTTTACAGCTGAAAAATTACCATTTACCTGTATTGTAAACTTAACTGGAAATCTGAAAAATCAGAGCATTTTTACACTTTTTTTCAGCAAGACATTTTTTCACAGCATAACTAGTAATGAACTGTCAGCCTGACCTCGGTGCCTGGGAAGATTCTGGAGCGGTTCATCTTGAGGGAGCTCGCAAGCCATGTGCGGGACAAC
>JAYKAV010002823.1:526775-573419 GCA_035582835.1 Phoebastria nigripes
GTGTTGGGTTGACAGTTGGACTCGATGATCTTAGAGGTCTTTTCCAACCTCAATGATTCTATGATTCTATGAACTTCAGTAAAAAAGAAAAAATATGATGATGATGAATTGGAATGTAATTCAATAAACAAGTTTCAGTTAAAAATAAAATTTCCAAATATTGTAATGTGTTACTTTACTGTTTTTAAATGAAATACTTTCACTTTTCTTTTGAAACAACATTTGTCACTTCAAAATTGAAATTATTACAAAAGGAAAACCTCGTGGAGCTTAACAGAAATTTCTTTTCGATCAAACGGAACGTTTCTCTCCGCAGTGAATGTCCCCGTCACCTGGCTGAGGAGTATTCTTAGTACAATCCCCTCAGCACCTCCTTATGTGTTTTGCRTGGCCTGCCTAAATATTAACTTGTGAGTGAGAAAAAGAAAATGTGGTTCATCTGCTTAGTACACTTATATCGGAGGGGGAGGAAATGAGTACTAAGAAATATTAAGTAGAACTCAGCACACTGGTGGCTTAGGCACCAAGATATGCTTGTGACTGTGGAAGAACTGAACTTAATGTGACTTATTTCTAAGTTAGCCTCAATCCATTCATGCATTCAGAAGATACTTGTTTTAGTGACAAGATCATAGGCAGCAAAAGATTTGACGTGTCTCCAATATTAGACTGTGAGTTTTGAACTGGGCACCCAAATTGGGAAATAACTTCCTAAGTTTTGTCTAAATCCCTTTGTAGATCTAGCATTTATAGATAAGGGTATGTGGCATGTGGTTCATTAAGTTGTTTGGTTAAGCACTATTCAGTATAAAAGAAATAAAAAGTAACAAGGAAAGTGGTAAATTAGACAGACACAAACATTAACAAGCAGGTGATAATGGAGACATTAACAAAAACCACAACTCTTTTGGCACTGATTGAAGGACCATTAAAGGAGATAATCAGGCATAGCCTTGAAGGGAGTCAGCCTGAACCTTGCAAGTGACAAAAAGGAGGAAACATGACTATCGTGAGTATTATGGGGTATTTGAGGGGGCTTCTGGAACTGTGTGAAACTTATCATAGGATTTCAGAAGGGTCTTGTGGGATTATGTAGAACTTACTATGGGATGTTTAGGGGAAGAGCCAAAGTCAGGGAAGGGGAATGGTCAGGCTGGACTGGGGAGGAAAAAACATGGGAAAATCAAAAGGGGCATGGATGGAAAGGGCTGCTCGTATGTTAGCAGGCTGACAGTCAGTACACTTGTCTGACTGAGTCTTGTGCCTGATCACTGCAGTCTATCCTATTTTATTATTAAATCCTACATTTATCTATTTTTTCTATGTAATGTCAATCTTTATCTTATGTGGTTACATATGTTTGCTGTAAGGTCTAAATTCCAGCTATTGGAGAATCAGTGATGGGTCACAATACCCCTAGGTCTAGTTGCCAGCAGCTGGAGGGACAGGGTGTGTGTTTGTATGTGTGTTGAAAAGTCTAAGTGCCAGCATCTAGAGGAGGAACTGTGGACCACAGGTCCCATAGGTATAAGCAACACGAGAAACCAGGGTGTGAGGGGGTCTAAGTGCCAGCAATGGGAGAAGGAGCTGTGGGTCAGAGGGACCATAAATCTGGTGCTGGGAGAGAGGACGGCATGTATGTGTATGTGGAGAGGTGCCAGCAACTAGAGACACCTGGGTGTTGTTTTTATTTCCTGAGTGAATTTAATTCTGTGGAAGCATGTGTATATGTGTAATTCACTAGCAAACTTCAAAGTGGACTAGTCCTCAGGCAGGAGGAGACCTCGACCTGGAAAGACTCAAGGTCTAAGCCAGTGGCTGAGTAAGGGGGCTCAGGTCTGGGCATGGATCTTAGATGGATGTAGGGACCACGCTAATATTCAAGGGATCTGTGAATGTGGATGTGCTTGTGAATCTAGAGAGTGAGGTCATGCGTGTTTTCAGGAATGAACTTCAATCCTAATCAGCAGGAGAAGAATAACAGGACGAGGCTGTCTGTAAGAGCTCTGGCAGTGTTATACCTGGGTGCTGCTAAAGGCATCGCTGCATCTGTGGTGGCCTGTGTGGCTGGCCTCTGTGAGTGTGTGTGGCGGGAAGCGGGGAATCCCCAGGTCCTGGAGTCTGCTGGGCTCAGCAGGTCTCACAACATCCTTAATAGGTTCAGATTTAGATTTTCTTCTCCCCCCCCCCAAATCTCTATGTTTAGTGAGAATATCTGCATAACATCACATCATATAAAAATGTATACAGAATGGAAATTTTCCAAAAACAAGATACAAATCCAAAGAAAAAACTGAAATCACTTAACACAAAATTGCTTATTGCAAGGCTTCTTAAAGCAATATTAAAGTTATAGATTCAGGTGACAGGTTACTCTAAGTACAATTTAGCTTTTTTGAAATGCAAAATATTTCCATTTAATCTATTAATTTATTATCAATTATTCTAATTTATTTAATCTTTAATCTATCATCCCAGTAAGCAAGATTCAGAAGAAGGCTAAAGATGAAATCACTAACTAATTACTTCTGGAAGTAAAAGTGGTGTTTTTTGGAACTATATGAATGTTTTGGCTTCCCATTTCGTCTGGGCAGACTTGGGTACTCAAGAAAAAAATCTGGTTATCTGTGATAAATATTGAATTCTTGGACACTAACAGAGTACTCAAGGATTCAGAGCATTTAATTTATATCTTGATGAAAATCAGCATTGTGTAGCTTGTTCTGTTGTGCTTCTGAACATTTAAAAATGGAACTTAAAAGGATTAAGTCTCTCAACTGCAGAGTACTACTTCATAAAGTTCCAGTAAATGTATTTAAATTAAAGACATTTATCAAGGAGAGTAATTTCTAACTGATATTTTGAACACCCCATATATTAATTGCAGGGCACTAGTTCAGACATCAACTGACAATAGTTTGATTAACTTTTTGAGAAACACAGTCATTTTATACAGTATATTAAATCAATTGTTTCATTCTGAGGAGGGACAAAATGTCATAATGAAACAATTAGGTTGCAAGTGATGAAATAAATTGATCAAGAAAGTATTTGATCATAAAACCTCATCTTTCATAGTATATTGAAGAAAAATTGCCAGTGGCTTTACTAATTCATTATGGGCATAGTATTAGTTTTGATTTGGGAAGGACTGTGACGTATCATACCCTTAAAATTTTACATTTTTCTAGAAAGAGGAAACAGTTTGCATTGATTAAAGTTCCCTTGGGATTGTGCCTAGCATATTTGAAATAATATGATTTATTTGATTAATTTAGTCAAACAAAGCAGCTTTAATTTTACAAAAGAGTCTGGGACTTAATACTCATTAAACTCAAGCATCAATCAATCATTTCAGAAAGGACACTTTAAATTATCACTCTCTGATCTCATAAGGTATGAGCATCCAAGGGTATGCATTAGACTAACAAGTCTGTGTGTAGGTTGGATTCAGTACTGTGGCTTTTACAAACCAATCTGTGGTGTTCAAGGTCAGGTTGGATGGGGCTTTGAGCAACCCAATCTAGTGAAAGATGTCCCTGCTGATGGCAGGGAGGTTGGACTAGATGATTTTTAAAGGTTCCTTCCAACCCAAACCGTTCTATGAGTCTATGATAATGCTGGAGCCCCAGCTTCGAATGCCACCTCTGCCTCTAGACAGTGAGTCCTAGAGTCCTGCCTGCTCCTGCAGAATCAGTGTCAAAATACAAATCATGTCAGTATGTTGTAGATATGCTATGACATGCAATAGATCCTTGAAGAACAGCCTTGCCTTTCTTCTGTAGTTTCTGTCTAACCTAGCCTCCCCAAATAGCGTAAAGAAGTAGTAGTTTAAAAGTAGTAATAGTTTAAAAGAAACAAATCTGGGAGTGAAATGAGAATCTTACTTTTCATATTTGTTCTGAACAGTTATTTGTTACTTAGTATGAGTAAGTTACATTCATCCTACTTAAATTTAGTTTGTTGCCTAAAGCAGAATCAAAACAAAGCCATTTATGTCCTTTAATCAGCAATATCATATTTTAGTTTCCTAAGCCTTACTGCAATGCCACTTTCAACTTGCAGTTTTAATCCAATATCTCAAATGTCTTCATGAACAGTTATATTTAGATGCAGTGTTACCTTTATGTTTTCTAAGTTTAGAGCTTGCAAGAGGAAAATGAAATAGGTTAACCATTACTTGCCAAAATTCCTCCATCAGATGTGATGCCAGTGCCGATGTGCAGTACTTAGAGTATAAGGATTCCTACAGCTAAAGGAATTGAAGGTTCCTGGCACTGAGCTGATGGGCTCATATTACCCCAGAGGAATGTGAAATAATGAGAAGTCCAAATAACATTAGGTTTCTTTTATATCCCAGAGATTAGAGAACTATAAGAAGAAATGGGAGACAAAATCTGGATTTTAATAGAGACACTGAACACAGTCCAAATGTGAATTTAGGGGCTATATTCAACCATTTTGCAGCATCAGGTAGTTCAATAGGAGTCTGAACCTGCCTGGCTCCCATCTCAAAGACAGTCTTGCAAAAGGATAGAAGCACATGATTCCCAGGCATGCATAACCCTGTATCTTTCTTGTTATTGTTACCAGACATTAATGAGTGACCAGAGAGAAACCAAAGTGTCCCACTGGAAACACATGCTTCCATGACTGTAGCAGAGGAACAAAAGGCAGGAACTTATGGAGGTACCCCGTTTCATTTACAAAAGACTCAGGCCAGAATTAGCATAGAATTAGAAAGGTTATCAAACCTCATACCCTACTGTTGACACTGACCATGTTATACAGTCATTTTCATAAACTGACTAAGTTCCATCTTCAAAATATGTTAGCTTTTTCTATCACACGTTCCTCCTGGAAAACTGTCCCCCACTCTAAACATCTTTTTGCCCAAATAAAAACAAAGAATGTTTAACAAACAGTTTCCCAGATAAATTAACATCCTATTTTTTCACACTTTTCAAGATTCTGTCTAATTAACCAGACTTAACTTTCCTTGAAAATTTAAATGCTGAGAGTTAAGTTTGAGATGTTTTAAGTGCATGCCCATTTGTATTTTGATGTTTTATCTCTATAAATACCATTTACTTCTCAGGTTAGAACTGGCATCTCATATATATTGGCCATCACCTTCCACTGGAATCCACCACTTAAAGCTACAGCCCTCATATCACATTTCCCTTTATCACACCAAGCAATGCAATGTGATTTGTAGATTTCTGTGCAATATATAACACGTTAGAGTTATCCCAAAGACGTGAAGGAGGGAAATATCTGAAACTCATCCATAAAAAGAATTCACATTTCTAGTTGATTAGGAACAAAAACTGTTTTAAAAATTTCATAATTCTGGAAGATTTAGATTGTCTAGAACTGCTGTAGTTGTTAGTAGAGAAATTGTTCACAGTAAGAAGAGATCAGTAAGTTTGTAACACTGTTTGCGGAGATGTTTCTGCTGAGCAAACAGCAACTTAATAAATGTAACTAGTAATAACATTTCATGTACCACTGGTCAATTTTGCATCTTCTCTTCTAATAGTCATTCCGTATGCTGAATTATATTTGTGAGAATGAACCTTTGCCTTCTAACTACTGTTACAGAAAATCACATCAATTATACCATCCACAATGAACTTGGTGAAGTTCATTGAAGAAGAAAGTCTAAACAATTCCTATAGGTACATATTTATATTGGACTCTCTAATCAAATGTAGCTGGTAGTAMCATTAATTTACTTCAACAATAGAAAGTGATCATATTACTTAAAGCAAAGAAAGACAGTGATGGGGTTTCATTTCAATGCTAACAGCCTCAGATGTTTTACAGWGATAAAGGGCAGGTAATACAAAATCCTAAAAGGGAAATAAACCAATTCATTTTATTACAGAAGCCTGCAATTAAGAGGAAAAGCAAAGGTTTTGTAACATGCAAAGATCTTCCAAAACCAGCCAGAATGGAACAGCAGCTGAGAATGGACCACCATTTGTYGGTACAGAGGCAGGTTCTCCCCTCACACAGTGTGGCACCATGAGATGTGGAGAAGCTGTAGCTCATTGCTGGAGAATTTGTCTACTTCTTACATGAATAACACCAAGCTCTCAGGAATATGGTTTAGCACCAGGATAGCAATATGTCCCTGAGACATGCTGCTGACACAGCAATCCTAGGAGGCCTTTGTCAACTGGGCATAAGAAGAACTTCCCAAACAAAAGTCCTTGGTGTTTTAAATTTGTGAAGCTATCAGAAGGCCTGCTCGTATTCCCTTAAATTGTTTCACAGCCATCTCTGTTCTTCATTTACTCTTCCAGTTTTGTAGACTTAGAAATTACTTTTCCCAATCAGCTGCTGATCCTTACTTGCTATTGTCCCAGCTCTAGCATTTAGGACAATTAGGGCTATTTGGCAGACCAGTTCTGGTGACAATGTGCTTCATTATCATGAAAGCAATGATGATGTCATGAGCGTTGAATATGAACATTACTGAAAGAATCAGACAAAACATAGAGATATTTAATGAGCAATGAGGAACAAAGTAATTCAGAAAAAGATACAATGTCTTCAAATGAGGCTTAGAAATTGCATTTTATTTTCTAAAAAGTATACTGGAGTGCAGAACTACCCATTAAATACAAACCCAGGGGACACATCCCCTGCAGTTGATCTGCACAGACAAGTAAAAACACTGCAGTCTGACAATGATTTTCTAATCAGTGACCTGACAGTTTTTTTCTTACTTGTCGCAGATGTTTTGTGTAGCATTTTCTGCATACTGAAGATCAGCTGTGTCTGTGATTTTGCATATATTAATAAAAAAAGTTTAGCCTACTACACTTAAGAATGGAACTTCTGAAGGAGTGAAGAAGTGCAGCAGGGAATCTGAACATGTATACTTGTTGCCTTGCCAAAGGTCTTTTCCTACATTACTGATTAGGAATAAACCAAATCTCTTTTACACAACTAGCTTTTACTCTTCTATTATATGACACATTTTCAGTCAGGAGAATAAAGCTAAAACTTCTAACCRCAGTGAGCCAGTCCTCATTCTTGGTTTGGGAAGGAAGCCCCTATGGGTTTACCTAACACAAATCCAGACCTGTTGGTTCCTGTTAAGTCTGAAATATTAAAAATCCTTCCAGCACACTTTCTAAAGAATATACCTGTCCCTACGAGACTACAGAACATGTTATGAGTAAAGAATCACCCAGAAATAATTAGGTAGCACCATGAACGATCCATCTGAGATCCTCCTGCACTGCTGCCTCAGTCTGAGGCAAATGATCCTGTTTCAGATCCTAAAAAGAGCCTGTGCCCAAAAGTGACATTTTTTGTTAGGCCATCCTATTTGTGTGAAAAGAAAAATAGGTCCCTTCTCCCTACAAATCATATATCTCTTCATTTTTTATACCTCCATGGGTACAATGCTACCTCTGTTACCCCATTTTTCAAACACAGATTCACAACAATGATTAATTAACCAGTTGTTTCTTTCAGTGAACAAATGTAATCATTAGAGTATAGCATCACCTGCAAAAATCCAGACTGATCCTCAGAGTGCCTGAAGTCTACCTGTCTTTTGCTAGACAAGTTCCATAAGCTTTTCAATTTCTTCTAGGTAAAATAAAACACAATAACCTTTTTGTATTCATGCCTATTTAATGCTTATATCCCATTACAATTCTTGGACAACTTTTGCTCTATCCTGTAAGACAACATCAGGCAGGTGTACTGAAGGTACTAGTCTATACTTTAATAGAAAAGTGGCAAAACTAAGTTGGTATATAGAAGAAACAGTTAAGTTTAAGTACCTCTTCCAGCCTTATCTGATACCTCCTGGGTGAGTGCAAATTATTCAGCAGATTATTTTCTATTGGTGAAAAGATTTCTCTTCCATTTTTTTAAAGATCACTAAACTTCAGGGTAATATTTATCAGTCCCAGGGAGAAACAGGAATCCCAAACAGTCTAGATTTAATTGTTCTAGGTCCTGTAAAGGCAAAGACAACTATTGCCCTTGGATTCCCAGTTCTTACTGCTTGATATTAAGCAGTTCCCTGCACTTCTTACTAGTTTTTGTAAAACTTATTCTCTAGCCATAAAAAATCCAGGAAAGGAAAATGAAGCCATAAGACAGGGAGAATCAGTAAGCGTAAATTCAAACTAACAAGAGCCTGGTTGGAGGCTCTGTCCTGCAAGGAGTAGTTTTAGCGAATACTACAATCATTAAAGGCCATTTAACCTGAAAATAATCTATTTACTTTAAATGTATTTGCATTATATCTCAGCTGATTCAATGCACTCAGGGTTCCCTCAACTGCATTCTGAAAGCAAGCTGCAATAGTGAGCTGCATAGTATGGAGTTTTACAGTTTCAAAGGTCTATATTTAAAAAATGGAACTTAGCTTCATGTGAGGCAGGTACAGTGGTTTCCTTATCCTGTCCCCATTGCAGGAATGATCGAGGTGCTTAAAAACACAAGATGAATTGTCACAAATTACCCCGTTAAGATATTTTTAGAGAATTGCAACAAGCAAAAGGATCCAAATCCAGCATAGATGACAGTCATACTGTATTTGGAACCTGCATCAGCCAAAGAAAATGCTCTGGTCTAGCCTGAGTTTCTCTGCCTTGAAACTGTTTGGTTCATACTTGGAGCAGAGCTTGGATATGAAGTAACAGATATATYGGGGACAACTGGAGGACCAAGACCACAACCTAGCTAATGAACAGAAAGTACACAAGCCTGACAGAACAGGTTCTTCCAGATGAGACTATGAAAATGGCCTGATCTTTTGATGTGTGATTTGTTTTTGTCAAAGTGAAAGGTATTACCCTGTGCAGCTATTTATTTTTATGTTGTTTGCTCTTTTCTCAAATCTTCCTTAAATGCCTCTGTCACTTCTAATTATATCTTCCCTCTCAGATATAACTCTTATTCTGAGGTTTTCTACTAAATTTGAGTAGACTTAACATCAACTCTTTAGAGGCCATACTTACTTAAATATGGTCAATTTAACCTTTTAAAAGTTGTCTTCACTAAAATATAACTGAACTTTTTTAATAGTAAAAGTGTGAGCATAACGCCAATTTCCCCACTCAGAGCAATGCGGATATAGCATTCTAAAAGGGTGATCTCAAACAGTTGCAACTGTGTTAAAGGCTCATTCCTCTTCCATCTTCGTTACATGCAGATGCCTCAGAGGCAGCCTGTGGACAGTCTGTGTAAGCGTGTTTGACAGCAGACTGACCTGCCAGGCGTGCAGTGCCCTACATATTGTGGAGGCAGTGCCCTAGCAGTGCCTGGGCCCCGTCCTGCAGCTGCTGTTTGCAAAGCAAGCACATCTCCTCTTGAGGGCTCCTTCCTAGACAGTCTAGGCATAGCCAGCAGCATCCAAAATATAGCTGGCTTCACCCATGTCTTTGAAAAATAATTAAGGGAAAAGAATTCTGCGAGTAAAGAACCAGACTTAGGTCTGGTCTTAGGAAACAATCTTTCTGTGCATCTGTCCTTTAAAAGTCCTGTCTCCTAATTTTTGCCATTTTTTAAAGTTAATATATCTATTTAAGACATTTTTAGATGTATTTAAGTCTGCTTTCTATTACTGTGTGTCACTCAGAATGGTTCTGACATCCAAACAATACACTTACTTACACATTTTACAGCCATCTCAATAAATGGATAGAAATATACTTTAAGCTATAAATAAGAAGGTGATACAGTTGTTAAATAACTTGGTAGAGGAATGTTATTATTTCTGTCAGTTTTCTTACATGTATAGGAAGACAGAAGCTACTGCTCTCATCTGTGAGAAAAAGAACTTCTCCCAATGGCAATTCCATTTGTTCTAGCAAGAGTATATACAAATTAAGTTACTACCTTACTACAGTACCTATCAAATATCTATAAATAATATAGAAGCATCTAATATATCCTTGCGTATATCAAAATATGTATCAGTTTTTGAAGGCAAGACTATTTGGTGACACACAGGACTGGCAATGTGACCAGCGAGGACAGATATTCTTTCAAATCAAATTACTGGTTAAATAGGATCAAGCAGCAGCACTTTGGAGTCACTCAGTTGAGGCCCTTGATCTATAAGAAATAAGATTTCTTTCAGAACCATATCAAACTCCATCTTAAAGGGTTTCAAAATGTTATTTTTTAAGGTTTTACCAGGACCTCACTGCCCAGATAATTCTTTAAATCCAGATTAAATATATCTATGTCCAGCTGCTTTTCTCAGGTAAACCCCAGCCTTTCTTAAGTAAATGCTTACAAAATAAGCCTATGTAAAACTTATTAATAGAACATATTGAAAATTAGATTCTGCTGTGATAAACTGTATGGTGCCATATAAATGCTTTCAATACATCATATGATCTCACAGTATGCCATACTAACATCATTGCTACTTTATATATTATGATTACTGTGATAGAAAAACCTTTAAATATAATCAAAATGTAAAAATTAAAGCACAGCATATTTTTAAAGGAAAAAATATATCTGAATAGGAAATCTGTAGAGCATTCTAGCCTGAAATAATTTTATCTAAGAAATTCCAAATACGTAATTTTATTCTGACTTGGTATGAAAGTGCGTTCTGAACTGTTGAGTGGAAAATGTAGTTATGAGTTTCAAACAGTTCTGAAGAAGAATAATTAATCTTACTTTTCTTTTTTCTCTTTTTCCAGTAAAGAAAGGTTTAAGAAGTTGCAATGTCAGGGTTGCAGTGGAAGCATTGATGTGACTCAGTTACCATTTTTCAGGAGCAAGAGGGATATAGCTTTTGAATAAGACAAAGGCCTAAATGTCCTCAGCCAAATTATTTTGTTGTTAGTCCATAAACCAAATGTATTCTAAGCTGAAATAGAATGGTTGATTCTAGACATAGTCAACATAAATCTCATGAAGGATTATTTAGAAATGAATCAGGCAAAAATACCAAACATTTCCTGAAGTTGGTAAGCTTGCCTTTGAAATAACCCTTACAGATCAGCAGCTCAGAAACTCAATATTTAAACACAGTGCACCGTAAAATCGTGATGTTCCTAAATCTCGTCACCGAAAACTGTCACTGAAACCTCTGAATGCCTCCGGTCAAAGGAAAAAGTGATAAAAGCGGTAGAATGGAACAAGTAATAAACTTCTTGCTTACATATAACCAAAGTAACAGAACAAAATATTCAAAAGTAGAGAAAATCCCTGTGAGATAGCAGAAGAAAACACAGCACCTTAACACTAACCAGTGTATCTGTACAGAACTATGACGAATAAAATTTGTTGCAAGCTGAAGCAAAATACAAAGTCCTAATGAACGGCTGTGAAACTATTCAGAAGGTGTGTTTATTGTTTACACACTTTTCTGTGAGTTAGAAGACTCTTTTCATGTTAAAATACAGCTATGTTTTTTATACTACTTCAGAAAATACTAATTTGCACTTTGCCAGCAAGTTACTGTGCAAAGAATCTTACTGAAAATCTGTAACTGATTTTGCAATTAGTAAGTTATGATCATAGTCTTGAAGGTACTCCTGCATTTTCAATCACTTGTGTTTTTTTTAAAAAACAAGTTTTCAAAAAAAAGAAAAAGTTTTTAAAAAACTTTTTTTTAAAACACAAGTGATTCAAAACTTTTTAAACACAAGTATTTCAAACACAAGTATATTTAAACACAATTACATTTAAAGATATTTAGGAATGTACTTTTCAGTTGGACAGTATTATCCAATTTGTCCCCAAGACCCTAACTGAGCAGGGGTTTTAAGCACCTGCCAGTGGGACCAGCTTAAAATAAGAACATTCTTAAATACCTTGCTGAACTAGTATTTCAATTACTACACATCAGTAAACATTAGCAAATCAGCTGCTATACTTTATTATCGAGCTGATCCCTTTTGGTTTTGGGACAAAGTGATTTTTTGGGCTCCAACTGTGGTGCTACACTGGGTCCAGCTAACTAACCTCACTGTGAGACTAAGGCCTGAGCAGGCAATGTAGGAAGAGCCATCTTTCAGGGCACACCAGCCTGGTACCTCCATTAAGGGGAGGTAGATAGTCATTTGCATCCTTGACTTACAATCTGTGCTTTAGTAGTGCAACTCTTTCTTCCTCCCGCTGCAGCTTTACCACAAGGCGGTATTGTAAGGGTATGTGGAAGGAGAGTGTCTACTTCTTCAAGGGTGTCTGTGCAAGGAGGGACAATAATAAAGGGAGGAAGCCATAAGCAAGAACATGCAGGGACACAGACCCTACAGGCAGATGATAAGGGAGGGGGGTGAGGAGACCCAAACCTGATCGGTGACACTAATTGATGAGCATGTGTGAGAGTGTGAGAAAGTTTATTCCAGTGAGATTATCTGATCGGGGAACACGTCAGTTGGGAAACTAAGGGGAAAAGGGGGAGACCAGAAACAAGATACACAGAGACACAGACCTGACAAAACAAACATGGAGACAACAACAAGAAACGAACCTGCCAGTCACACTAATTGATGGGCTGCCAAGGCAGACACCACTTCCAGGAAGATCAACCTGGACTTTCCAACTGATAAGACTGTAAACCAGGGGAGACCAGGACTGGAAGAAGTCAAGGAATGGATGGAGCTGTACAGACCCATGGGGAATGTGCAGGGGAAGGGGGAACAGGGAGAAACAAAGAGGGAGGAAGACAGAAAAGGGTCTAAAAGGGGACTGTTAAGTGTAAAACAGCACTGGTCAGTACCCTTGTCACAGCCCATGTGCTGGGTACTGGCTGCTGGGGGGTGACTGTATCTTCCCCAATCCTGGTGTGTGTGGGGTGTGTGCATCTGTATTCACTGGTAAACTTGAAACTGGACCAGCCGGCGAGTAGGGGGACATCAGGTCCAGGATGGGGTATCAGGCGGGCAGGGGGTCCGTGCTGGTATGCCCGGGGGCACTTGCGAATGTGGAGCGCAAGAGGAATGAGTGTGTGAGTGTGTGTGTGTTTGCTAGTGAGCATCAAGCTGGACCAGCTGGTGACCGGGGACCTGTGGGGTGGGTAAGGGAACCGGGAGCTGGACAGGGGAGCCAGGCGGGCAGAGGGGCTGTGCCAGTGCTTGGGGGATCCACAAATATGTGTGTGTGCTTGTGAACATAGAGAGTGTTGTGTGTCTGCCTGCACTAGTGACCTGTCTCTGCCAGCCGAAGAGGAGGAGGACGGGGCTGTCCGTGCTTGTGTTTTATGTAGGCTGAAGGAGGTGGCCATGCTCCTAACATCCCTTAACAGGCATCACCTTCTGTTGTCAGATCTATGCAAGCATGTCAGTGCAGTGAGCTGAGAGCCACCAGTGGACCCTGATCCACAGGCAGCTTCAGTCCACGAAGGCAGATCTCAAGCTCTTCCACCATTCGTGATAAGCCCACAGACTTATGTCCCCCTCAGACTCCTCAGGCAGACAAAAAAAGAGACATCAGATAATTATGATTTTCTCAGCATCACCTCCTGCAGAGGAAAAACAGACTGAGATGAGGAATTAAGTTCCTAGCTCTTAAGTGTTAAACAGACTATATCATAATGTTATCCGTTTAGACTAAGCTCCTCACACTTCTCCTGCTGATCATACCCATGTTATTTCTTCATAAATGAGCATTCTAATGATTATTTACCATTTTAAGTGTCTGCACTTTTTCTGCTAGTAACTTCATATCTTGAGCAGATTGCTTGTATTTTACTGTAATTAAGGTGGCTAACACCTAAATAACATAGCAAACCATGAAATTATTAAATGAGTGGTAACTTATTACAGAATAATCTATTAAAAGTATGCCAAATTAGGAATAATTATAAAGTTATCCATTCTGCTTTTTAAAAAACTACATGAATAATTAATTGGTGAAAATGTCACCTCACATAAATGATGCTATTGTTCTGCTATATATTCTTTTCTACTCTTTCTGAAGGTACGCACCATGTGTTTGCACAGTGTTATTTCTAAAGGCTTTAGGATTAATAAAAAGCATAAAAAGGCAGACTTTTTATAGTGAGGTTAGACTTGTTAATGTATCCAGCTCCAAGTTTTCCCTGACAGCAAATAAAACATTCATGCTTGCATAGAGAATGTAATGGATTTCTACTATTTGAACTTATTGGAACAACAGCAAAATTGACAGAGAGAATAAAATGAATAATCCTTTTATAGTGATCTCTCACAGCAACAGAAAGGATGTTAAGGATATTCTATGTGAAATTTGCAAATGTACATGCAAGAGTGCTATGTTTTTTTCTGCACTAAGGAAAATTCTCTGGCCTTTCTCAAAGTATTTGGATTCTACTTATGTATAATGTGAGTCTTTGATCTTTGACACCCAAATGGACATTAAATATTTATTTGACTTATGGACAGGAAGGCAGAAAAGTAAATATATTTTAAAAGTTCTTTTTTAATTCAAGTCAAAGAGCTGGGCAGAAAAAAATCAGAGGTAGGGATGCTTTCATACTAGTACTGTGCAGAATATGTATCCCAATCTCTAAGCATACTTTTCTTTGACCTGATCCACACCCTACTGTATTAAAGGAGAGTCAATTAATTTCAATCAACTTTATACACATTTATATGATGTCAGATTATGTTTTAGTTTGAAATAAACCTGTGGTGACACAAGGCTAATAGTCATCACAAGGCTATGTTTTTTGTCATAGAACTGTCAGAGGAAAGCTGGAGTTACTGATGTCTAAATAAGAGATAGGTGGAATTCTGATGCTTGGGAAGAATGGGAGAAGGCAGCTGGAATAATTGTCATTGATGGATGTTTCTGCTAGAACAGTCATTAGTGCAATCAGAAGTGCCACTGGCATTTAGTTTGTCATCATTAAGTTTTCAAACCAACAACTTAATAAAATAAATTTGGATTATCTTTTATTTCACACCATCAGCAAACTAAGGACAGCATCTTTACACCCACTCGCAATCATGTTTTCAAAGTTGCCTTCATGGCCTTTTCCTTTTACACCAAAGTTTAGATGTTACAATACTCAATTCTAGAAAAAATAAGAGAAAAATTCTGTGGCCAGAAAATATACTAAATTCTGAGCATAAGAGATTTCCACTTTCCCGTTCCTTCATACATATTGATTTTAGTGACAGCAGTTATTTCATTATTTATACCCTGTCTATGTCGAGAAAAAAAAAAATCAGTAGTTTTCACAGTGATGGCTGTTAAGGTCAATATGTAACTTTACAGTAATATTCCAAAAGAAAACTAGGAGAACAAAAAAGTGAAAATCTAAGAAAAGTCTTGTGTAAAATTTTTTCATCACCAGATCAACATGGTACATACATTGATCAGCTGTAGAAGGAACACGAACTCAATCAAGCAGTGATGGATTTGACTTGGGGTCAGTGCAGAAGTGCCATCACTGCTCTGGGGGCAGCACCAGGAGTATAAAGCAGGTCCTGAGGACAGAGATCAGGGTTTGCAGCTGAAGAAGAGATATTCTTCATGAGAGGGCAATGGCAAGGCAGGGTTAAGCATATTAGATATCATCATAGAAATGGTAAAGAATGATCAAAAATATCTGACAAACTAATGCCTGGGCATAGACTTCTATAACCTCTTCTCCCAAGCCCAGTTGCAACTAACTGTCCCTGCCATCTCATGCCCAGCACTTGAAGTTCCCAGAAGTTCCCACCTGCCAGGCTGTAGCTTGTTACAGAGTGATGACAGCACATGGAGTAATGCTAGTGAAGAAGAAATGAGGAATACCTGCTGACCTCAGTAAATGAAAACTAAAGAGGTAAGAAGCACAAAAGGAGCTTAGGAATCAGATTTAATTCTACCATCTGGATCAACCTCCTACAGCTCAGCTTGGCAATTATCCCTCATTTCTATGCCTGCTGAGATTTACTTATTATTGTTTCTTAAGTGGCAGCTGCACAAACCTAAAAGTCCATTTGTTCTGCAAGGACTTCTGGTTCTTTTTCCAAATTTTGGTGACCATTATCCTAAATATTATTTTTTAAAAAATTGTCACAAAATTTTGTGGTTTCACCCATGAGAGATGGGCTTTATCCGACAAATCAAGCTCACTCTAGTCATGCTCTCCACATCTCCTCTCTTCCAGAGCATCAGCCTTGACTCAGAAGGCCCTTTATTCTCACCTTTGATGTTCTTCTGCCATGAAGAACACTTTCATGAACAGCACTTTCAGCAGTCTTCCCTAGTTTGTAATTTACTTTGGATCTCTCTGACGTTTGTTCTTTTCTTGTTCATGGAACTCATGTAAATGTCAGTCCACAGAGAGTTATCTAACAGATTGATTCCTAATAGACATTTAAATTTTTACAGCAAAGAAACTGACCAGGCTGCATCTATTCTTCAGCCATTTGAAGCAGTATCATATCCACGCCTTCACTGTTGTATTAGCAAATGTTCCCATCTTTCAGCATGTAAGTGGCAAATAAGAGCTTAGATATTTCACATATTATCAGTCCAGTCGTGTCACAAAACAATTTTTATTCCTGGTCCCTCCTCTTTCAAGACTCAAAGTTAGCAGCAGGAAATCTTCATGGCATTTTGTTATTATTTCTAATTTTCTTCCTACATTAGATTTCTTCCCACCTTAAATTTCCTTCGTTTTTACTCCTTCCCATAGGTATATTTTGATATCAGGGCATGCTCACAACTCACAGCAATAGCGGTGGCACATTTGATGAAGTCCTAACTCCACTTGCAATTATGCTGTAGATATTGTCTTTGCATCTGATTCAAAAGCTCATTGAAAGCAACAGGGACTGTCAATTTCTGTTGTAGCACTATGTCACAGTTTATTTTTGCTCTGGTGTATTATAGGGCATTTTTCTATAATGAGTATTTATTGTACTTTGCTCTCCACACATCACTCAGAAGTGGTTGTGCCTCATCAGAGAACCATAGATGTTCCAATTAATTCCCTCAATAATGTAAAAAAATCAGAGTAAGTTAATGACAGCTATAAAACATTGCATGGAATCGGACACACTCCTAAGCATACCTGACAAGGAATTTGAAAGGTAGAGCCAGAATGAAATAGAATGGACTATTCAGTAACACTGATGGCGTTGCAATTTACTGTCCACTCACTGACAAAAAGAACATATTTTGCATATAAGTCTGTATATCTGTGTATAAGTCTACAAGCAAATAGAAGTCTGTATAATGCAACAATGAAAATTTCATTCTGAAGCAGGCAGACATGTTTCCTGAACTTGTAGGATCTTTGGAAACTGAGAATGGTACTGCCTGGCTACTGTGACTTGAAATGGAGAATGCTTTCCCACCTACGTGGCAGAGGAAGCCACCGTAATTATCTGAACTGAGGCCAGCAATATTCCCTTGATATCTTACCACTCAATAAACTAGGAAACCATTGCCATATACCCTGAAAAACATCTGAGGACCCACAAACTTCATTGACTTTGTGTTAAAAAATGTTCAGCTTATAGACTTAAATGTTATTGGTAGATGTAAGCAATTTTTCAACATTTTGAATGGTGCTCTGTTATCTTCTCAGTAAGGTTTTTTAGTTTTGGTTTGGTTTTTCTTCCTTTATGTTTCTAGAAATCAGTTCTTAAATCTGGAAGAAAAATTATGAAGAAAAATCTTAAAAGCTATCTAGAATCAGTTCAGTGTGCAAGTTTATAACAAATAACTAGTTTATTAAATAATTTCGAAGGAGACAATTGTCTTTCCTTATGTCTTCTGTACCATCTATAGCTCATAGAAGCAAGATTTGGATCCCATTTCTGGGGTTTAATCCTTTTTAGAGCTTCCCAAAGTATTTTCTATCTTCAGCAACTCAACGTCCCTACATACCTAGCTGTTATTTTTTTAAGATTTTTTTACACAAGTGGCTATAAAGCAAACACACAATCAGGGCCTCACAGGGTTGCATACTATATGAATATAATAGAATAACATTTTTCTTGGCCTAAATAGGCATTTAGGGAGAAAACAAGAAAACTGAGATACAGAGAAATTAAGATTACTATGTAAAATAATTCCCAAACTAGAAGATCTTTATCTGTTCTTTAGATTTCCCAGTTCCAAGAGGTCCTATGGTTTGAGTGATTACTTTTTCTCCCTGTGCCTTCACCTTGTGAGCCTTTATCTTTTTGATCCTACCTGTTTCTGCAATGCAAACAGGAAAAGCCAGTTCTTAGAGTATCCCTATTAAATTGAGAAGAAAAAGACTAATGTTTAGGCTCAAGATATCCAGATTAATTTCTTTCCACCTCTCCAACTTTGTTTCTTCATCAGATTTTTTTTTCTCCTACTTCGGATGTGCCTATTCAAACAGTGATTCCTGTTTTGACCAAAATAAGCACTTTCACTTCTTTTTCTGCTGCAGCAGAAAAAATAAAAAGATTCCCAAGCTTGTCAATGCATGTTAAAATGTAAGCTTCAAGCTAAGAGCTTGTACAAAGGCTGCAAAAACAATAAGCAGAGACAAGAGAATGGTGACAGTTTCTAAAGCTGTTCTTCCCGTGTAAAGTGCTACTTATGTCATCTGTACTGCTTCTGGCAGGAACATACAGCAGTTAAAAAGCGCTCATCGTGTTGCAAATAATAAACACCCACTCTGAAAGCTGAAACAGGTAGTTGTAAGACTAGATACTTTTGAAAATGGCCAGAATAAGGCTCTTTATTTACCATTTTTCTAATTAAATCACTCTTTTTTTTCTTTTTTTTTTATATATATATATAACTTTGTGCGTTTTGAAGTATGCAGGTTGCATGAGTTCCTTCTTATTCAAAAGCGTACTAGAATTTTTAATGGAAGGCCACTTTATGCTCAGACGATGATGTGACACAACGTCTTTCATCAGAACTGTATTTTTGTGTGCTATTGTGTATTCAGTTCTTTTGCCAACACAAATCTAGAGAAAGTAAGCTTTTCAACTAAAGAATACCCGTTAAAAAAAAAAAAAAAGATTGAAAAGCAGTCTTGACCGAAAAAAACTTTATCAGCAAGCATTACTGTCCTTGGGAGATACTGTACTGTGTTGCCCCTGCTCCTTTTCTTTCCCTGTCCCCCATGCTGACAGCATTTATCCACATATTAACAGCTACTTATTTGCCRTCAGTCTGGCTACTTGGAATATAAATTAAACATAGATTTGAAGTATTAGGTGAAGTTTACAATACTATGATATGCTTAGAGACTAAAATATTCTTGAGTTAATCTGAAGTAGTTTGAAGTTGTCTGACAAAGCCAACAGCAAAAAAGAGTGTAGCAGAACTTTTCACAAAAGTATTCCTCTTGGAAACTGGCTTCTGACCATGGTTTGACATGTTCTTCCATCTGCTAAAGCTAGGTATTTTAAAGATGTTCAAAGTCATGTTTTTCTTCCATTTTTACCATTTCTTTTCTGTTGGTTTAAAATGATCTTTAAAGAATTTATAAATTTCAGCTGATGACAGTGTTGAATGTCTTAAGATAACCTAGAGAATGTGAGCCCAATATCAGAATTAGGATCAAGAGAGGAGTTCAGATAGATACCAGTTACATTGGAATAGTTTGATTTTCTTAGATTCATCTAAACCTAGAGAAAATATGCTGATCCCAGTGAAAGTAGTCTTTGTATAAATGTTGCAAAAATCTTTAATTATCTGTCTCTCTTTTATCTCCTTTCCTAAATTGTCTTTAGGACTTGTCTTAAGACTTGTCTTTCCAGTAAATCACATTCTGGGCATTGCATTGAGGACCAAAAATAAGTAGAACTTCATCAGGTAGCAGGCAGAACTTGGATAATCATCCAAAGGTGTGACATCTTTTCTAGATTACATGTACCTTCTGAAGGTTTTTGAAATTAGATTGAGAATGTTACACTTCATGAGTTTTCTGTTGGACTGATGCTGTTATTTCTATTAACTGGGACTGTTCAGCAGCAGCTTTTATCCATAGGGTTTTAAGAAAGGAATTAGGATTTCGTGGTTGAAGAGAAGAATCCTAAGCCTGAAATTGTTAGTCTGGACTGTGAATAAAGAATAAAGGTATTTTCTGTGCTTAGAACATCTGAAAGAGAATTTGGGAAAACACATTTCAGTTTCTGATTTCTGCACTGACATTGGTGACCTTAGCTATATCAAGGAAACAGTATTTCAGTTCCTCCCTGTAATATGAGAATATCAATGCTTTCTATTCCCAGTAGTTATCCTCTTCAGACTGCAAACTCTTCAGGGGAGAACCCAGCTGTAACACTAGGTTTGTGCATTGCCTATGTGTTGTTGTAAAGGAAATAATTAATTAGATTTCTACTGGGAGAAACAGTGTAATCAGTGTATTGAGTACCTGAATTGTCATCTTTCGGAAAGATTAGATTGTGATGATCAGAATAGCTATTACAGTCTTCTCCCACACAGTCCTTATTGGTGCCCCAAACCATCTTGGTTTAAGTAATTCATACATTTTTTCCTCTTTTTACTGTAAACATGTTTATTCCATTAAAAAAATTTCCATACACATTAAACTGTTCTCGCTAATGTCACAAATATTATATATAGGTATAGATATAGATTGATATTATATCTATAGCAAAAGATGAAAGATGTCACAAAGCAAGTGATCATTTAATCATTAATTAATGATAATTTAATCATTCAGCAAACACTATACTTTTAAAAACATGTAAATGAAATGTCTTTCATGGTGTTAGAAGTGTTTCACACTCATAAAATAGAAAATGTACGTCTAAACGTAACAGAAATGACCCCAGTAAATTGATAAAACTTCATGTGGAATAAATACAAATCATGCATGAGCAAAAAATGTCTGTTGTTATAAATAAGATTGTGATGAATACCTCATCTGGAGCTGGTTTATATATGAATCCAGTTAAGTTGCACAGTTCATTTATGTGATTCATACCACTAACCAGGCCAGATTTGGAATTTATAAAATTACTGACGTTACATACTAGAGGTCATTTTAAGTAAGCCTACACCTGTCTTCCAATTCTTTTCCCACACTCCCCTTCACTAGCTCCTTAGGCAAAAGCTTTATAAAATCCAGTATGTTGCCATATGCCATACCATTGCCACCTGGGATGTTCTCCTGCCATACTCCTGAAGAGAGCTTAGCCTCTGCTGCTGTCCCTCTACCTTGTCGCACAAATCCTCTACCGACTGTTATCTTTTTACTGAAGCACTATCTCACCCATCTGGTATCATTAATAAATGGAGTCCTTGCATGGACAAACCTAGACCTCTGACTTTATGTGCATATGCTCTTGCCCTCAAAAATGATTTCAAGGGAAAATGGTATTCTCAGAATGATACATATACTCCAGATGTAAATAGTAACTTCCAAATACAGGAAAACAGGGAGAAAAGTTTAGAGGGAAAAGAAGAATCAATAAATAATAGTATTTTATATCACAACAAAAGTCAATACTTGACATCTGAACAAATGAATTTTTCATAAAACTCTTTTCAGTTGCTAGCAGCTATTAAGTTTAAACTCTCTGTCCTCCAAAATGCTTCACTGATCTGAAAATCTCTCAGACCAAGGGTGACCATTAAAGGATGAAAGTACAAAACATCTGCACTTATTTTTCTTTCCTTAAAAGTATGGAGAAGTAAACTACATTTTACAATGTATAAGATATATATTTTCTTCAAAAACGATAATCTAAAAACTAAGGTTCACTGTAAACTGATGTTACCAATATTAAGAACATGTCTTAATGTATATAGACTTAGTGTATACAGACTTACAGTATATAAGTATATATACTTATAGTATATAAGTATGTATATAGTATCTTAGTGTATATAGACTGCACTATTAAAACAGAAGTAGTAAGGTCATTCAAGAAATAGTATTCTAGAATTTCATTAAAACAATCACATTGTTGATGTGAAGGACTTTCTGTTTTCCTTTTGGTTTTTTAACTGAATGTGTAGATCTACATATTATTTTTTTCCCTGCTGTACATGGTGCATCTCCCAGAATTTCATATACATTGCAGTATCTGTAAATTTCACCAACTCAGTGTTGCTTTTGATGCTTACTCTTCCTACATTTCTTCAACTTTGTAGTGAAAGATTATTACATTAACATAGTTTCTATTAAGTACAAATCAAGAGGAATTACTCCTTGTAATACCATTTAGAACACATCTAAACTTTTTATAAACCTATTAAAATAATACAAAATTAGTATGACTGGGTTGATACAGTTTTAATGGAATGGAACCAGAACTACTCTTTCTCTTACTTGGAAGCTTGTTTTATTTAGAAATATATATGCAATCCACAGATATGCAATGCTCTACCATATCAGTATTTACATTGCATTAAAATTATGAGTTCCATAAAAATAGGAACTCACTATAAATTGGCTGACAGTTTAATCAACAAAAACAAATTAGTGCTTCATCAGCAATCATAAAATCTTAATTTTTACCCTCTTTGGAATTCTGTTTTCCATTGGATAATTCATTTGCAATGTATATTGCTTTGCAGAGTAAATATATCCATATTCATAGTAAGAGTGAGGAAAACCAGACAACCATGTGCTCAAAAACAATTTTTAAATGATTAGTTTAGTCTCATAAATAGTTCCAGAGAACTACATCAAACACTTATTTTTCATAAAGCAGATCAATGCAATATCATATTAAAAAATATAGCTGAATAGCATTTATTTGTCTGAACAGCTAAAGATTCTATTGAAGTTATTTATGAGTAATTAGTCTTTGAGTTCATTATTATGTAGAGTTAAATTCTGCGAAGTATGGAAAGCAGTAGATGTCCCATGGGGAACAAAGTCTCCCATTCAGTGCTTGCCTGTATTTCCCAAAGGGCTATGAGACCTCCCCACCATGACCACCGCGACAGGGGAGAAGAGGCGGCTCTGGTGGGCTACCTGTGTAGGAAAAACACAGTTTCTAGGCAGAAATAATCTGCCTTTATTAAGTCAGTTGAGACCAATGGAAAAAGTGTACACATTTTCAGGAATACAATTCCTACTGAAAGTTAGCAGCCTCTCCTAAACCCATGCATTTTGCACAACTGCGAAGAGCAGAATACCCCAGTGCTTTCAGGGGATGCAATGTGTCTATTTTGCGTACAACAGCAGATCTGCAGCATTCAGGCCTGTGAAAAGACCCTATGCCAAACAGTGGCTGAACAGCCAGGACAGGAGTCTCCTCAGGTGTGCAAATGTCAGTAGATTAATAGTAACTTCCTCGGCTTTATTTTTGTTTGTGTTAGGGAATAGATCATTCTGTAAAATGTTTAGAATTACATAGTCACTGAGAGGATAAAGTAAAGATGGCACGAGATTTTACAAGGTTGTAGTTTTGACCTATTCTGTCAGTTTCTTTGTAGTGTTTTATTTGCATTTTCAAATAAATGAAATTTATAAATTTCCTTCTACAAACAGGCAAAATGTAAATGGTATGTAAACAACCTGCTTTTTCTATCCAACCAGTAAGTCCAAGGTTTCCCATGACTGCAAATATTTTGCGTGTAAAAACCATACTAATATCACCTTGTTGAGTCCTTTAAGCTAGTTTGTCAGGGGGTTTCATTTCCAATAAAGGAATATAATTGCTTTCTATTTGGCAAAGGTGAGATTTTTCGAGCTAGTTATTGCTGTAGGTTTATTCACCAGAGATTTCTTCATGCTCCTGTGGAAGCAAATGACAGGACCCATATTAAACTGCAACTCTGTGAAGGAGAGGAGTAAACTGCTTCACCAAGAGCTCCTGCCTTCCCCTTCCCCAGTCCAATTCTAGTCACCTCAACAGGCATCAGCCATAATAAATCAGCTTTGTGCTCATTGCAGCAACAGCGAACAATAAATCACAGTAATTCTCTTACCGTTCAGAGAGATTTCAATTCTTAGGAGATTTTTAATCACAGCAGAGAGGCAAGAGTGTTAATGAGGTCTATAAATTACCTTAAAAGAGGGTAATTATGTCCAGTGTTGTAATAAAGGCTGAGACAGCTAATATCATTAAAGCAATTAAACACTTTTTTAGATTGTGAAGATAAATTAGAATTAAAATATTACTGTAAACAAGGGACCCATTTATTATGAAACAATTAATTAACTAGTGGACTCAGCTAATATTGCACTGGCTTAAACAGGTTCTGTGAACTCCAGATTTCGTAAAGTAACAAGGCTACATATCACAAGTAGATTGTTATTACATTATCATCACATGAATCAATGAACAGCATCTTTACTTGTGCTCTTAATTAGATTCTGTTCGATGCAATTATTATAATTTCTTCTTAACTAGCTTCTGCTCATCTTTTTTCTCGTCTAGATTTGTCCTTAACTTTCAGCTTTCTTTTTTGTGGTCTGTATTTCTAAAATAAAAAGAACCTCATCATGAAAAATAAATAACTGGACATTTCTGAATGCTAAGTTACTATCAGATTTCCATGGATACATTCATCACAAAAACATTAGCACCAGAAGAGTTTTTCATGACGAGCAGTCACAAAATCTGAATAGTAAAGGAACTAGTAAAGATTTACTCTCTTCTGCTTAAGCTATACTCAGCGATAAGCTGAAATCAAAACATTGTTGTTGAGTACCTAACTACCCCTGATTTTGTGTCCAAAACCGAAATAAAATATCTTTTTCTTATTCTATGCTTTTTCAGCATGATGCTTTTTCAGCATGATGCATGATGCTCCTTTCAGTACAGTGGCAAACTTCATCAGCGAAAGTGAGAACTATTCCTATACTAATTTAGCTTATAGGTTTGTGGTTAGGACATTTTTAGGAGGGAAACACAGAATTTGAATTTCATCAGCCCAAAGATGGTATAAAATACAATGTTCTGGGTAGCTGATCTAGTAGCCCTAGGCAAATTATAAAGTGTTTAATTGTGGGAAGGAGATACGTAGGAGATGCAAGAGCCTAACAGCCCAGGAGAATGGCCTAGCCAGCAATCTGTGGGCTACTTAGGAAAAAAAATCAAGGGGAAGTGAGTGGTAGCGTCACAGTATTTTATGGAAGACTTAAATATTAACAGGGTCAGAGGGATCAAGCAAACACGAGCACAGTTGACTAGCCCAAGAACTGAGACATTCACTTAATAATGACAGACCAACAATTTATGTAATCCTTGTCTCTAGGAGCTTTTCCATTCCTAAGACAGTGCCCAGACTCAGTGCACCGCAGACTGTTGCTCTTTTGGGCTCAATGAATATTTAACTATTTTGTACAAAGGAGAACAACTTAATTCAGCTGTTTTAAAAGAGTTCATTACTGGAAGAGATGCACTGGAAGTCCTTCAGGCTGGACAGAGGATTC
Source organism: Phoebastria nigripes (assembly GCA_035582835.1). Classification (NCBI taxonomy): domain Eukaryota; kingdom Metazoa; phylum Chordata; class Aves; order Procellariiformes; family Diomedeidae; genus Phoebastria; species Phoebastria nigripes. Next base: position 552,058 of record JAYKAV010002823.1, read on the forward strand.
GTACTGTGCTCTTGCATAAAATGGAGAGGAAGGCAACATCATATGCCAATGTTGTTTTATTCCATATTTCCTCATTTTATTTACCTATATGTTTTGAAATGGTTCAGTAAATTAATTCCAAAGAGTGTTCATGGACATGAACACTGAGAGGTCCCTAAAACTGGAAGAGAAGTTGGCATTTAATGCATATCCTTATTTTCAGTGCTTCTTTTTGTTTACCATATAGTGATACCTGATGTGACTTCCTTTTTGAGCTTCCTAACTTCCCACCTGTGCTGTTTAGTGACCACAGGAACATACCTCCAGGCCTGATTCTACTCAAAGGACCAAGCAGAAGATACAAGAACTATGTAAGAATCTAGTGAATCTCAGAAAATACCTGTGACCCTAGTTAACTACTTGATATCTGGTTTTGTCTCCTGTTGTTTGCCAAGGTTATATCCAGGCTCTGTCAACATACTGGAAGATTTAAATGTTTTAGATCTTCTCAACTCTTATTTATGTGCCCAGGAAGCTGGACTGTGGCTAACTTTTCTATCTTTTGTTTCCAAAACCTGCATTTTACTTGTATTATAAAACTAAATAAATTCCTTTTCAAGCTGAGATGTACATTTTAGTCCACAACAGAGTTTAATAGCTCTTCTACGCCCTGTAACAGCAGGATTATAAAAATGATACTGTAAGTGGGTTCAAGCCAATTTATCCATGGGTATATGTATATATGAACACAGCTTTAATAAAACTGTTTTAAATGATTGCCAGAGGATGTAATCAAGGGAAAAGTGACAGGTGTATCTCAAAGATATAATCTTAATAACCATAATTGGTAGTCAAAGCACAGGTTGAATACAAAGGTCTACCTGTTCTCACCCAATGTTAGGCACGTAAGTGAAGTGCCCAAGGGAGGAATCTAGGATCCTGCTATAGACAATGGACAGAAAGGCACATAAAAGCAGAGGATTTCCTAACTGAGCAAACTGCTTGCTCTATTTATTGTCTACACAATTGCATAATGTCATGGGCTCCAAATTTAGAATTTCAGCTAAACAGGAAATAATCATTTTCTAAAGAATTAAATGAAAAGAAATCTAATTTCAACCTCGAAGTATTCTCTTAACAGCAAAGAAAAACAGGTGAGAGGAAATTAGTGAGGAAATATATTTAAATTTGTATAAAAATTGTGTGCATTTTATGTAAATTTCCAAAATTTCAGTTAAAAAAAGACAAATCCTATGAAGGCTGGATTTTTTTTTTTTTTTTTTTTTTTCTGAATATATATTCCTTTTTCTGTGTAACAGAGGAAAAATACTCTTCTGGTGTGATCTGAGTAGCAAGGTAGACTAACAGGTGTTACAATATTTCTTGGCTACGCAGAGGCATATTCACCATTTTGAGACTGATGCTGGTTTTCAGCTCCATTATGTGTATAGTCAAAGGGAATCAAGCACTCTCACCCAAACCTCCCTGAATATTTTTTTTCTATGTCACATAGCACAGCAGACATTTGAGGCTGCCTCCTCTCAGGGTGAAATTGTGGGAGGCTGCTGAGCAAATCTAACAATTCAGGAGCAGTTCCCCACATTTTCTTTAGACTTCTTCCACTGTCGGCCAGCGATTTCAACCCTGTTTTCTGTACACATTCAGGAGTCACCATTCATCACACCCATCTGCAGGCTGATAAAACCTCCCATCCCATTGGAACTTAAAAAACAATTTATTTATTTTTTTTCTAGGCTAGTGAGTTAATGCTAGTTGATCCAATGGGAAGATAGTGGTGGAAAATATAACTGGGAGAGGAGAGGCAATGGTGGGATACTCGGATGTAGCACCAAGCTGTTAGCTAAAACTGGCTCATCTGACTTCATCCACTGCATAGCCATTATTGGAATAAACCCATGCATTTCACCTTCAATTTGCTTGTGAAAAAGCCAGAGGATAGACCAGTATTCCAAGTATACAATAGGGACAATTGGATATATAACACCGCTAATGTAATACATGCAAAGCAATGCGAGGAGTTATTTTTATTCTTCTTCAGCTTTAGCAGGTTGAGACGTAGAGGAAAATCTCTAGTGAAGAAGGAACGGATTGTGATGTCTCACAACAGGGAATTGTGCTGTGTTTGAGTGCTGCTCGGTTAGCAATTTGTGAGTATAAATACTGTGTGAAACAGAAGGTAATTATAGGACTTTTTTCTGGTAGTATTTGCAAATTGCTAACAGCTATCAGACAACTGCCTGGCTGAGGGTTATAATGAATATAGCTCTAGCTGACCTCCAATGTAACCCTACATGGTCCTCCTCTTACTGGTGCATATATTTATCCTGCTCACATGTCAAGAGATTTCAAGATTTAAATACAGGAGGACGGGAAAGTTTTCTTAATCTAAATAATAAAGTTATGAAGGAAATCATATACACGGGTGGCCAACAAAACCAAGGAGACTGGATTCAGTAACTCCAAATATCCCTCCCATTTCTGTGTTTTTAAGACCAAAGGTATTGGTGTTTCTTGTCAGCTAAAGATTCATTTTGTACAGGAACTGCGCCTGAAAATGAACACCGGCTATTTCACAGGAAGTAATCTGGAACAGTTCAGCGGCACGTTCCTTCCTAGTCACTAAAGTGAGACAATGATCCATGCTCTAGAACTTGAAGCTTTGGTTCCTTTACAGAGCTCCTCGTTTTTGAAAAATATTTGATGACATATTCTAAACATAACTGGTCTTTTTTAGTTACAATATTTAACCCTGTACTGTAGTCTGTGGCAATGAATATCAGATAGTCGTTGCATGTTTTATGACAATTATTTTCATTCACTATATTCTTGTACATAGTTTCTGCTTTTCAATACTAATACATCTAATAATCATCTTATAAAGAGAACATCTAGCCTATTGGATAGCCTAACTACTTATAAAACTTTTTGTACAGTATAGGATGAGAATACTCAATTTCTAATACTCAAAAAATTACTAAATCAACTTTCATTTTGAGAGTGGAATTAGAATTTTTTCTTGCAGGAAGGCAAAATACAACAGTTTTAAGCTAAAATCTGCTGGATCACATTTGCACAGATTTAAGATGATCATAGAAAACAATATAAACTCACTGATATAGGTTTAATGTATAATACATGCTGAAGGTATATGAGTAGCTGAATGCTGTATATGTATTAGTGAGTAGTTACTGAAGTAGTTCACACCTGCTTGGAAAACTTAACAATTCAATATTCTAATAATTTTAAAAATAATTTAAATAGAAATTGTATGATTTACAGTTTCTCAAAATGTAAACAGACTTTTTTTTTCTTAAATAACTAAGCTAAAAAGGAGGACAGTTGGTGTTGAGAGGGAAGAGGGACTGATTGCTATATAGGATTTTCCAAACTAAATCTGGCAATTCATCCATCTTGTTCTGTAACCTGCCTAAAGTAGTTACTAGAACCCTACAGAATACTCCTAGGGGAAGAAAGAAGAAAAAAATAATCCATTAGCCAATGATGTACATTCAGTCAGATCCGGGGTGATGTTTTGCAAGTTTCACTTGCTGTTATGGTGCCTACCATTTTTAGTTTACCTAAACTGTGCAAACTAATTTAAGGTCATTTATAATCTGTAAAAATTAGGTTAATCAAACAATACAGACTATTTCCATTTCAGATACATTTTCAATGGCAGTCTTGCTAAGAATTCATTTCAGTGGTTGTCTGCTATCAGCCATGGACCTAGTTTAGTGCTCACCTTGCCCAACCTAATGCTCAGCAATAGTTTGCTGGTTATTAATTACAACTCCACAATACAACAGGTGCCCCATGCATCTCACCCCATTTATATTCTGGCAGGCTGGTACACCTCATTCTCATATGCACACAGCACCAAAGCAATTACTGCTAAAAGCAGGTGTATTATTCATTGTGCTATGAAAAGTTCTCTTTCTGGTAGAAAGGTAATGAGTACTTGAAAAGACTAATGTTTGATAATATTCTGTTAACAGATCATCTGTTAGAAATACTGATTAAAGGAAAGAGTGAATGCCAGATCCACATTTGGTACTCATTTGCATAGCTCTACTGAAATCAATAACCCTACATAGGATTCTAAACATCCAAGTAAAAAGTGCTGACCTTTAAGACCGACTCTTTGATCTCTGATCATTGAGAAGCTTGCATGAGTTTTCAGCTGTCTCTGAAAATACACTTGAATTACCCCAAATGATAGTTAAAGATATTTTTAAAAAACATTAATTCTGAGAATGAGCCTGAATTACAGAGCTGAGACGTGGATGCAGATAAAAAACTTCTAGAATAATCACCGTTCTTTGGCTACCACATTTTGGAATGAACAAGTCTTAGAGGAAAAAAATGGATAGCTAAGATGTAGAGAGTATCTCATCCTAGATGAGACTTACTTCAAAGTTCAGGTAAACTTAGATGATACACAGCTTGATTCTCATCTACTTCTGTATCTGTAATGTAACACTGAAACCCTAGAGAGATTTAATTCATACCCTGATTTAGACCACAAGTTTCAGTAAGGTGCCCTGAGGTGTGAGGACCTGACATTGAATGGAGTGTGGAGCAGGATACAAAGGTAAAAACTGGACTCCAGTTCAGGAGCATTATTGCCTGTATTCCAAAGGACGTACTTTTGAATTATCAAAATAGATGACCTGTTGTTTATGAGAGGCCTCCCTTTAGGTAGCTGACAGGTTAGATTCTTTTTATGAACATGCACAAGGATTTAAAAGGGAACACTTCTTGCTAGTATCCCTCTGGAAATGGAAAAATGTGAAAGTAGCAAAACCTGTAACAAAAAAAAAAAAGGAAAATTCTGTAAAAAAATGATAGCAGCAAGCAGAAAGATTATTCAATGGATTGCAGGAATAGTCACAAGCTGATAAAACAGCTAAAAATGGATAATTTAAAGTATTGTTTCAATTCCTAAAGGACTTAAATTCTTAGCTATAGTCTTAGCTTTATTTTTGACTAGTGTATTCTAATGTGACTCTAGATTAAAACATAACGAAATGCTGGACAGATTCCCAAATTTGCTATATTCAGTTCTAAATTGTGAGCACCTTGGAGACAATTTCAGAAATGTAAGACTGCACAAATAGTTCTTGACGAAAGGTTATTGCTGTGTTTTAGATGAAGCTGAGGAGGAAATTATAAGTCCTGTGAATGGTTGATATACATTTACTTTCTTCTACCTGAGAACTTTAACTGATGTTTGTGATAGCTATGGAGGTGAATAACAGTTTGTTTACCAGGGTTAACTTAAAGACTTATACTTAGAAAAGTGTGTGTCTGTAAGAAAGGGAAAAAGAAATTCTTTCACTAATTTAAAACAGAAACATTTTCAAAGTTGACCATGTTCCTTCCTGCTCTAGTGAACATTTATACTCAAGGGGAAGTGCCTGAATTTTCCATTTTTCCTCTTATTCTCTTACCAGGGGGAACTTAAGAGACATAAATCATTTTTGTGTGCCTTTATGTAGCTTATTGGTCAATGCCACGGGAGCTTAAGATAGCATAAATCATTTTGTGGACATTTATGMTGTTTATTGTTGAGAGTCCAGAATTTTGTACAAGTTCTACTAGCGACCTTCAAACAGAATAGATTTTCATGGCAGATTTTAGGGGAMATGCGAAGTAGCTGACAGTGTTTCTTCATGCAGAAAATATAAACAAATACGCAATGAAGTCCTGGGGATGCAAATGTTTTATAACATTGAATGGAATTACTCATGTGAGCAAAGTTATGCACATGCTGAAATGGCTAAGGATGGGAAGCTAATTTTTCAAGCCCTTACGTTTACTGCAGTTCTGCCAACATATGCACACAATTCAGTAATTTCCACATCTAACAGAGTCTTTGGAAGGAAAGCTCCCCATCTTGTTCATTTGGAGAAGGACAATTCCCAAGAGTAGTCATCTGGCATACTTGAAAGTCTACTGTTTTCATATATAACCATGAAAAAAAAAAAAATCTTGGTTACACAGGAAAAAATCCCAACAATTTTTGCATATTCAACTCTGGACTTATAAATTTTCTTCTTCTAAGGCAAAGCTTAACTTCTCATTTCCTTCAAACATGTCTACAATGGAACATGGCATCTAGAAATAGAAAGAAAGATAGAGAAAGAAATATGTATAAGTGCATTTCTCCAAATTAGCATGAATTTTGGTTTAAATTRTCATGTATTTCCAGGAGTTTCACTCTCTTAAAAATTTTTTAAACACCAGACAATTTTGTCAAAAAATAATTCAAAAGTTTTCTGAGGTAGGCACCCAGTCTTAAATATAACTCAGGCAACATCTGAGTTTGTGTCAAAGCTGGAATTTAGGAAACAATTTAAATATTTTTTTTTTTAAATCGATATGAACTCATTCCATAAATTTTTGTGGCTCTCATAATTTTTCACACGTATTTGTTAATGGTTGATAATACTTTACAAAAATTTGGAAGGGGAATATCTGATAACGGATGGATGATTAACAGATGTGTATTATTTGATTAACATTATTCAATTTCCTTCCATCAAAACCACATAAAATTCACATTCAGATGAGTCTGTATACATAGGGACTTTTTGGCCTGGGAAGCAGATTTTACTACTGCTGGATTCAGGCTGACATCTATTAAGGGTTCCTCAGTTCTGCATCACTAAGCAAAGGCTGAGATGTCCAGTGTTTCTCCAAAGAACGTTCTTCCTTACATTGTTGGCAGCCTGTGGGACCGTTATGGAAAATATCGTAAGTGTGTTAAAAAGAAATACAGCTGTCAGAAGTGACAGAGGAGAGAAAGAAAGAAAGAGAGAAAACTTTGCAATGGTCTGAAGGAAAAGGAAGCAAGCAGAAGCCATAAAGGCTTTATAAGAAAATGTGATGAAGAACAGAAAAGAATAAGACAGAAGCAAAGATGAATCAAGCTATAACATAGGAACAGTTCTTCTTCTTAGTTGTCCTTTATGTTTAAGCAAAAAAAAACTGTTTTATGAACCTGAGTCAAGATTGAGTCCCAAGGTGGGGATTCCTCAGAGTCATGTGTAATAATAGTTTGATACTGCATTGAAAAAACCCTTATGCTCAGGTGGTTTGGCAAAGCCATGGTGCTTTTCAGTTCCTCAGTTCCCTCTTAATTCATTGCAACTCTGAACACTTAGAAAGTGAGATTATTCATCTGCACACCAACAAGGGACTGTGTGCATGACTGAATTACTATGCTTATCAGTCTTGGACAGTTATTTTTCTTCATTCATTGCATATAAATATTCAGATTTAAGGATGGCTGACAATACTAACCTTCTGGACTTTCTGTCTATTCTTTACCAAACTTTGATCATGCTTTAGCAGCTCCCCTGTGCAGCCATTTAAGAAGACCTCTTCTGCAGTTTACAGACAATTTCACCAAAAGCCTTATTTAGCTTCCCAGAAACTGAGAGCAGCCTTCATCCGTGGAAAGCAGCAGATGGAAGTAAGTTGGCTGCCAGTAGCCAGGGAGAGCTAAAGAGATATATAGCTCCTGAGTGTAATTTACTGAAGACAACTCTCAATGGTTTACACTAAAATTCTTTGTTTAACCACAATTAATGCTGAAACCACAGCTTTCACATGGCTGGCTTCTGCAGCAGCTATTAACATTATTATTCCAAAACACCAAAGGAGTAACACAGTGCTCTGTAAGGAATGATGCATCTTTCTTATAGCCTGTAGTTCTAGCATTTCAAGATACTAGAGATCCCATTCAGGTACCTTAATGTTGTGGGCAGATTTTCAACAACTCTCAGTGGGAATTGCGGGTTGCTGACAGAGCCACTGAAAATCCAGCAAACTTTGTGTAGGTATTTGACAGGATATCAGCTACTTTGAAAAATGGCCATTAAATTTCAAATCCTGAATTTCTCCAAAACATTTAGACTCATCATACGAGCAGGAAGTTTGAAAATCCGAGGCGAAATACAGTCACAAGTGTTGCATGCCCTGGCTCTGAGATGGGTTGAGGGTACCTGAGTTTGACCTTTCTCTGCCATGATTCAAGCACCAGGTTCAAACACATGGCAGCTGGAGGATCCTTAGAAAGAAACTAGGGCACTTTGCTCAAGGCCACAGAGGAAAAATCAGTGTAAGAATCTGGAACAAGAAACATCTATCTATTAAAAAAAAAAAAAAAAAAAGAGATCTGACTAACTGTCCCTTTCTGTGTCACCAGAGGCCATCTATGACATAAGGCAGATGCTCTTACACCCACTGAGAAGGCCAGATGCAGAAGAGTAACGAATAATGCATTATTTTCTTTTATAAAGAACCATACTGCACCAAAGCATTTAAAAATACTATTTGATTAGTGTTCATAACAGCCCTGTGAATTAGACAAGAAAGTAATACCATAATAATTACTTGACACGTGCTAAATGATTTGCTCTATGCCACAGTGGGGAAGTCTATCTCAGGATTAGGAGGAAAAAAACATGTCTTCCCTGCTTTGCTCTTTCTAGGCTTCTATTCAGTCCATTAGATGAAGCAATGCTAAATTTTGATGTTCTTAAACTTTGTAAACCTCATCAGACAATGGAACTCTTCCAAATCCAGCCTGAATACTCAAACAGAAATGAACATTAATCAAGAGCAAGGAATCTTTGTATCGGCTTGTAAAGACTCTGAATTCAGCTCTTTGAGAGGACTGTTCCCCGCAGCAGCTAAGATTATGACCACATGGTGTAGCCTAGCAAGCATCGTAAACCAGTAAGCAAAAGGCTGCTGCAGAAGTAGTTCAGGGAGCAGTCCTGCCTACACTYCCTTTGCAGGGCTCTTTCTTTCTGACATCAGGAATTTCTTTAAGAACTTCATCTCCCATAGGTTTTTTTCTCACTTTTTTCCTTTGCCGCAGAGGACTTCTAATACCACTGCAGTTATAAGTTCTTCTTTTTCCATTTGCCTTTCAAAGCTTTGTCTTTTCTAGTCCACTTGGTGTATATTTCATTACATCTCTGTGTACTGAAATCAAGCAATGATGGGTCACAGAAAGTTAATAAAATACTACATTGCCTGCTTTTCACGAGGTATGATGTGTGGCATATTCATTCAGGAGCAACATGAGCTTTAAATGTCAGCACTGACTATTCTAAGAAACAGGTTTCTGTGGTGGTGCAGATTTTTTTTTTAACTTGAAGTAGGATTGTTCAGTTTTTTTCCTCCCTTCCCTGCCAGTTCATGGCACTGTTTCCTGTATAAACATCAACTTTTTGGCTCTCTTCAGGAACTGATAGCAGTTCACATTTGAGACATTTACATTAGAGACAGGTGAACCAATGTAGCTAAAATAACAAGGACTGCCTAGGTATCTAAGTTTCTCACCTTTTGTGATTTCATTATTTTTCATTTCTGAAATGAYGGTGCACAGTCAGGGCCAGACTGCTAGAATTATTGTAAGAAAAAAGTGCATCCAGCTCTGAAACAAACATTATTTCTAGTGCTGTTTCCCAATTGCCCTGGAAATTTCACAGCAAAGGCTTATTCCTGTAATATATCCAGTTCAACACTGGAGGCCCATGATGCTCACAAACAACATCATATAAACGTCCTTGCTGTGAAATATTTTTATAAAAATACCACTTTTTAATAAACAGAACCAAAGATATTGAGGTGTACAGACAGAAGGAAAAGGAAAAAAAAGTCCAATAATATTAGTAAATAATATTAGTAGCTAACTGTCGTGGTTTAACCCGCAGGCAGCTAAACACCACACAGCTGTTCCCTCACTCCCCCCAGTGGGATGGGGGAGAGAATGGGAAAAAAGGTAAAACTTGTGGGTTGAGATAAAGACAATTTAATAGGACAGAAAAGGAAGGGAAAATAATAATAATGGTAAAAGAACATACAAAACAAGTGATGCACAATTCAATTGCTTACCACCTGCTGACCGATGCCCAGCCAGTTCCCAAGCAGCAGCTGCGCCCCCTCCGGCCAACCTCCCCAGTTTTTTGTTCAGCATGATGTCGTATGGTATGGAATATTCCTTTGGCCAGTTTGGGTCAGCTGTCCTGGCTGTGTCCCCTCCCAGCTTCTTGTGCGCCTCCAGCCTCCTCRCTGGCAGGGCAGTATGAGAAGCTAAAAAGTCCTTGACTTAGTGTAAGCACTGCTCAGCAACAACTAAAACATCAGTGTGTTATCATCATTATTCTCATCCTAAATCCAAAACACAGCACTATACCAGCTGCTAGAAAGAAAATTAACTCTATCCCAGCTGAAACCAGGACACTAACAAAGAAAAAATAATATTATTCACATTACTAGTAGTCATACCTTAAAACATTCCCTACACTGTCATGAAATGTCCAGTCATGCCATGGCCACTGGGAGTAAAAGGATTGAACAATAAAGTTTAAAATTCAGGATGTATCATTTCAAAATGTAAAATGAAAAAGGGCTGAAAAGAAAGAGTTGGCCTATTTGTCTGCTGTTTCAATGAAAGGCTGCRCACAGTATAGCATAGCAGTGCTTGCACTAGCTCCAAATGAACAGACTAGTCGACTGGGTCACAATCAATTGATTTCACTTCCCCAAGCTTTAGCTGAAGGGGTGAGAATATTTTCTTCACATTAGGACGTTATACAGAAAGGAACCCATGCACAGCCTTTAACTGCGATTACTAAGCAGTTTACTGGTTCTTTGTCCCTACAAAACTAGATCACATCTCTTTAAAGGAGTACGTCGAAAAGCACACAGATATACTTTAAGAAGATCCTTCTGCAGCTGTCCGCAAAGTTAAATCATAAAGGAAAGCTACTAGTAAAGAGAAACTAATGAAACTCTAATACACATTTCTCTGCTTTCATTTCTTTCTGAGCTCTTGAATCTCTTCAGATTAGGTTAGAGTCTGCTGGAGAAGGATAGCTGAGTCAGATTAATCTGTACTTCAGTGAGAACCAATTAGCACCTCATCACAGCACAAAACTTACAGCCTAAAAGGTGCTTTGCACCCTATCTGGGAATGTGTGCACACTTCACTGCCAGCCTGTGCTTCCCAGTCAGAAACTCTGCTCTAAAAATGTCAAGACATTCTGTTATAAGRTATGGCTTTATGTCTCAAGTTTAATATCCATTAATCCTAACTCATTCTGTCTCTGTTCTCCAGGAAAAAAAAAGAGCTTTCTCTCTGCAAGCCATCTGGATCTGCCAGCCAAAATAAGTCCCTTTACTCAGTCCATGTAGATCTGCATGCATTAATAGAGTATGTATACTTCTATAGTTACAGTTCTCACACAAATATTTCTAAAGCTAAGATTTTAGAGAGAAGTATCTCAACTATTTCTCAAATTGTGGTCACAAGGGAGCTGTGGAAGGTCTCTAAGGAAGTAAAAAGTTCTTATGTTAACTGATGTCAGAGGCAAATAAACATTTCAACCAGACCTCTTGGAGGAACTGTGCTGCTGTCAACAATTAAAGGTATTTAGGTGTTCACTGGCTCTCAAAAAACACTTGCATCCAGGAATTATACACTTTACTCAAGATTCAGGGGAAATGAGCTGCAGTGAACTGTTTCCTGATTACCATAGACTACTGTAGCCGTGAAAGGACTAGTGGTAAACCCCCAAAGAGGTTATATTTTTAGGGAAAAGAAAAGGAAAAGAAGAGGGAAGAGAAAGAAGAAGAAAAAAGGGGAAAAAGAAATGGAAAAAAAGAAAAGAAAAAAAAAAGAGAAGCAATTTTTTTTTGTTAGAAAAAGAAGAAATTATACCATTTACAATACCAGCTGGTATTTTAGATGAGTAGTAATTAAAGAACAAGATCAAGTTTAAGCAAACTTTGGGGACCAACATTTCCACATACACAAGTCACTTCTGTGAGAACTCAGCAGCCATTTAGGTTTCTGTGTATAAGAAACTGAAAACAAAACCAAGAAGCAGAAGCAAACTCCTTGTTATTCAATATTCTGAGATCCTTTGTAGAGCAAATCACTGCAACCTGTGTGTGTTTGTGCATCAAACTGGTAAACTTGTCATCCATTCTATGATACATTAACCCGATACATTAACATTCTTCATTACCAAATGAGATGCAAAATTATGATAAATGGCTTCATCAACTATATTTAGTGTAAAATTCCATTTCTGCATTTCTCTCATTTTTCCTTTTTTATTCCTTCATTCTGTTCAGAGACAAGATTTTTTTTTTTTTTCTATTTGAGGTGGAGAAAGTTGGACAAGTGGTTAAGAGAATGGCATGTCAACGTCACTGTCTCTGTCATATTTGTTATCTGCCCAAGTGAAAGAGTGTCAATTACTGAGCTGCAAGAACATTCACTCTTTTTCTCTCCCCTTTCAACGTGTCTATAAAAAGAAGATGTCTTTGATGGGCTTCTTCACTGTGTTTTTTACAGATAAGTTTCCTAGGACCCCTGATCTAAATTTGAAACTTTATGACAGCATGAATTTTCCTGCTTCATCTCACACTTTCATAGATACAATAAGGGTCATTTTTCTCACACTCAGGAATGATTTTGATTATGATTTCTAGTAAGGCTGAGGCAAAAAAACATGAATCAGCAGGGGAAAAAAGTACTGTAAGATTGAGTTAGAAACCCTAGCATAAAAACACATATCAGACAAAGAGGATTCTTTACCCTCACTGGTTTTTGAGATTTGTAAGCATGCAGGTTTTTTGTAACCATGAAAAGCAGAACTTCATTAAAGAAAAATGGAATTTTCCATGTATCATATAAATCCTACAAGCTGCAGCATCAAGCAAAGTAAACAGGACTTTCACAGTACAGCTGGATTAGTCAATAATTTAATTCCAAGAGACCAATACACCATCACAGGGGAAAGAAATCAGAATTCACACAGTTTCAGTTATTTTTGCAAAATTTCTGATACACTTAGCTTCTCTCTCACCTCTTCTCTCATCAAAACCTTCCATTTTTTTGCCATTTCAATGGGAGCTGTCATAGACAGACACTTATGAATATCCTGACTCAAATACGTATACATTGCTTATGAAAACTGCTTCATTATAAACAGTTCAACTGCTCAATGATTGTATCTTTTCAAGATGTTTTTGCACATCCTTTTAGAACAAAACATTCACTATTTACGCTTGTGTTAACATGAATGATTTATATTTCATAATCTTAGAGGACTTCACAGCAACTATATATTAGACACTGTCTTTGACCTAAAAGTCAAAGATAGACATTTGATCTAAAAGTCAAAGATAGAGGAACCTTCCAGCATTTAAACTAATCTTTGCATTGAAATGTCTGTATATGTAAATATTTAGCTTTACAATATTGTTTGTCATTGGTGAAAATAAAAAGCAGATGTTTTGAAATTGTTCTTCCAACAACCTAAACATTTTCATTCATTCCTAAGACACCCCAACTCTGCCAGATAAATTATTTTCAAAAAGAATCTGCTTTTGTCTCCAAAACTGTAAACAAATACAGCAGGGAGTTGGTAATTGACTTTAAAAACAATGTTCTAGCTGTACAGTGTAATGACTAGGGTGATAGCAGTTCGTCATATGTCATTTCATAGAAACTGGGGAAATCTTCTGCTATAGCATAATGGCATGTCAAATTTCTAACCTAACAAGCATAATGGCATGTCAAATTTCTAACCTCCAAAAAGGGGAAAAAATATCTCTTGTGCTGCCACAGAACTATCATAATGAGATCATCTGACTTTCCAAAATATTTAAAAATGTTTCTTTTTTAAAAAATCAATCAATTAACAGGCAAAAATATTATTTGGTAGTAATTACAAGCGCAGCCTGCACTTTCCCAAAAAACAACTCAATTATCAAGTAAGCCTTAACCATCTCTCTGAAATGACAATGTCATATTTCACCCACTGAGTAATAATTATCATTGTGATTTTATTCTAGTCTTCTGTTAAGATAAATAGAACAAAACCTGTGTGAGACCAAGGCAGAGCTGTACACCTAGTCCAACAGCACAGATTATGTTTTATTTCTCTTCACATGTCAAAAGAAAAGCTTCCTCCTAAAGCAAATTATAAGCAAAAGGCAAACCATTACTGAAAAATTAATCTCTGGTGAAGAAACTCAACTACAATTGTGAAGACAGAAGTTAAAAAAAAAAAAAAATCTGTCATTTCCCAATTTGTTACTTTGATGGTTTTTTTTTATTTTGCTTCTCTACATAAAAGTTCTTAATAAAAAAAAAAATCATGATCTGAATCTCTGAGCTGTCCAAATTTTATTTCAAAGAACTCTACAACTCTACAACTTCTTGGGATGGTTCCAAGTAGGATTAAGCTTATGCAAAATTAAAGGCTGCTATTTCTTTTACTACACAGATTAAAATCACCAATAAACCCAGGTTAATCATTACTGCTACCTCATTTGACTTTGGAAGATCAATACATTTAAAAAAAAAANGGGAAAAAAAACCCAACTCTCAAAGTCCTTGTCTTTGCTCAGTTAGAAGTCTGTAGCATATTTTATAAATCAAATATCACAAACAAGGTTTATTTTCTTTTTGATCTTTAACACGATATATTTGTAGAAATTAACATGAAAGGATCTATCATTTTTGAACTGTTAAAGTAGTTGCTTGGAATCCTTAGATGAACCATCAGTGTTAAAAATAATTAGGCCACAGAATACCAGTTTCTTGCCTCCTTAACTTTTCCCCCTCTTCTTCTCTTACCTTTTCTTGCTTCCCTACACACTCTTCTCCCAAAGCCCTAGGCATTTCTCACATTTAAATTTTCCTGAGTCCCATTAAGTGCAAGACAAATCACTAATTATTTTTTTCTACCTTGTAAACTTTCCCTTTTCTAGTTTTTTTCTTTCTAAGGGGAACAGTTCCAGCCCTCAGTTCTGTGCAAGATCATGCAAAGCTCTTTTCATTAAAATAAATTATTCTAATTTCCTGAAAGTTTTGTTCCTGTGAAATCACACTGCTTTTATGGATTAACCATATTCAAGAATGAGCAGCCATAAACTGCAAATTAAATGTTATGCAAATTATGCTAAGATTAAGGCTTTTTTTTGCATATTTAATTGGTGCTAACTGAATGAAATACGTGCAAATTCTGAAATCTTCCTTTGCTTCTGGTGGAACAACTGGGATCTACATGAAACCAGGTTCCAAAGTCAGGATATGTATAAATCAAGTATTTTATGGCTTTTCAAATCTGGTTCATGATTTTCTCTTAGTTTTTACAGTTGTATCTCATTAAACTATTATGTTTCCTCATTCATACATTATCTTGCACATGACAGGTGTTTCCAAGGAATCTCTGTAGTGATCTACTTTCACTAAAAAGCTCTAGAGTTGAGCAGGGAACAGACTCCTCTTATTCTGCACAGAACATGTTAAAGGTGTGCGACACAAGCCACAATCTTGTTTTTTCTCACCAAAGTCTCCTGAGATTCTAGGTGAACTGCTTCTTACTGTCTTTCATTTTCATCAGTTTTCCAAGCTGATTCTAACACTCTAACTACAAATGCATGAAGCAGTTATAACACTGCTGGCAGTTTCAAAAAGCAAACACACATTGCTGTAAAAAAAAGGGAAAAGATCATTGGTGAATGTGGGCAGGTTTTTCCATCTTTAATACCTTTGCAGCCATAACATTCCTGTAGGAAGACTAGCAAATCCTGGGCCAGTYTGTCATTAATTTGGATGCAGCTATGAAGACAGAAAAGCAGTGGCAAATCACAAATCCCAACAGATCTGCAGCCTGGAAGGCCATATATTACACATTTGTGAGTTGTATATCTCATTTCGCCATAGCATGCTCATTTGCAGCCAATGAAGTCTGCATGTTGAGATGAGAACATGTTTTATGTCACCAACATCACATTCATTACATGTTTTCTGAATTGAGATGGGTAAAAAAAAATATTTTCTTTATAAAGCTGAGGCTGAGCCAATCTAATCAATGTCTATGTTGTCATACACTGTAAAACTTGGCTGACGACATATGTGCTTCCCTCTGTGCTATAAACTATCTTTTACAACTTTATTATCTTTCATACGCATTACTTGTGCAGGAAAGAAGAATGATGGCAAGAATTAACAGCAGCAACATTTTCTTTAAAAATGTATAACTGTAGTTAATCCCACTAAGTCAGCACTGAGTTCCTCCCAAAACTACTGATGCCATAAATTACTTGTCTGTCTTTGTACAGAATTGACTGAGAAGAAATTAGTGTAATAAATTGTATGATTGCATTGGTATCACAAACTCTATAGTAGTGTTACATTCTTTTAACCAGACTTCACGTCTATCAACACTTAAAATGCTTTTTCGTGTTCTTCCTCCAACTCAGAATGTAACTTTTCATTCCCTTAATGCTGTTTGTTTTCCTATTTCATCATCTATTTTTTACACAGCATGTATTTAAACCTCTCAGTTATACAGTAGTTCCTAATAGCACACTGCAGCCAATAAGATTTTAGTAGAATACACTTATCCCAGAAACGTATCGATATGAAATATYTTTTGTGTAAATAGAAAAGTTTATGGCCTATTTGTAAATTCTATATGCAAATGCATGAAAATTATTAAAATACTGCACAGTATTTGCTTTAGTAATATTTGTCTCATTCCTAGAGTTGCAATAACTGCTTTTTCCTTCTTCTGCATTACAAGGGATCAGTGTTTAAAAGGACAGAGTGATTATTTACTCAGCCTGTGCTTATAAAGCAGTGTGGGGGAAAAAAAAAGTATTATGGAAGTACTCCCTCGTACTTAAGTCTCTTGACTGGATCTCCACAATGGAGGGTGTGGCTCATAAGACTGCAATCTCTACTAAGCGCCAGATGGGACAACAGTTCTATTTTTTTTAAACATTTTTTCATCGTAATTCATAGGGATTGCTTTTGCCTGAAAAATTAAGATGTCAGCCAGCAATATGATATTTTCATTAAGGGTGTTTATTTTCTGAAAGACATTTTTTAGCTTTTCCTTCCTCAAAGAAAAAAAATAACTGAAATAAAATATTTATTCAGCCAGAAACAGAAATATTTTTGTTTGGAAATGAAAGTTTGTGCRGTCTGCCTTTGTGTGTTTCTTTTATTCTTGTTAAACATAACTCTGAAAACTACTACCAGCAGCATTCTAAACTATGCAATACAATAAATCAAGAGTATAACAGTGGTCTCACAGCTTGAACATGGAAAATTATGTCATCCAGATAATGTAAATAGATTGAAAATAGCACCAGACTCAAGGAAGATTGCTGCAGGATGGTAGTTATCATTTTAAAGGGCAGAGATGCATTATTTCTGCTGGAGGCAAGAACCTGAAAGTGATCTGTCAGTACCAAAGAACACATAAGAAAGATCGTTATTTCTTCCCTCTATCAAAAAGCTGGCTGAAACAATTGTCACTGAACTGGTAACAAATTGTCCTGCAGGGACATGTCACAGTGGGGTCTGGTCTTCAGACCTTTGCTTCGAAAAATATGAGATTTTAATCGCTGATGTGAAAAATTGCTGTAGGCAAAAATGAAGAGGCCCTTGCTCTGTTTTCATACAGAAGAACCCACTCTCACTCTTACAGGAGTATGTAGCATATAAACATATATTTAATCTAATTGAATACCAAAAAATTAGTATTGTGATACTACCAAAATGAAACCAATTCTTTCTGATGCTTTACCATTAAAATCAGTCAAGTTATCATATTCCCACAAAATCATTTTCTTTTTTTTTTTCCATTGGAAAACTCCTTCGAGCAGCTCTGTGACTGAGCAGCTATTCATAGAAAAGGTCTTCTCAGAATGAATGAGACTATTTGCAGTTATCAAACTATTGCAGATTATTACAGAAGCCGTTGCTAATGTTGAAAAGGTGAGAGAAATTGTTGATTTAAAATAGAGTAATAATACAGGTTTTTATAAGAACTGTGTGACATATATACCTATGTATCCACATACACACATTAGTCAGCAAGGTTATGAGTTAGAATACTTGCACAAAAAAATGATAGAGAAACCAGCAACAAACTTATGCCTGTCATCAAATCTGTTAACATAATAAATACACTGTAGTCAGACTCTGGTTCATAAGTTTCTTTGAAGGTATGATTACTTCAGATCTGAAAGTGAGGTCTATGCTATAGAGTATTTAGAGAAGATAAACGGAACAGAAAATGGGAAAGTGATGAAGAAAATAATTGGGCACCTCTGTCCGTGTGGTTACAATAGAACAACATGTCTCCTTTGTGCATGAAGGGAAGTTTCTTTTAAGACAAAGAAAAATAGTGTATCATCCTTAGTAAGAAAGAGAGGTCTTGCGTCTTTGCTGCAACATATAGGTATGTATCTTAGATAGTTTAGACTATTCTTTCAAAGGATGTTAAATTTATCTTATTTATGTGATGTGACAAGTGGCGAGTCATTCTAGCATTAATGCAGAGGAGAATCAATTCCACATTTTAAAAATTTCTTGCATGGACATCTCCTTTACAACCAAAGACTACCTTTGGATGTATAGAATTTACATTATGATGTAATTCTGTTAATACATTGTGCACTTCCATTTAAAAACAGGTAAATACATAGGAAAAAAAGAAGACAGTTGGTTTGGTTTTGTTGTTCTTTTTTTTGTTTTATTAAAGGTGTATGGGAAGCAGAGACCAAACCATTTGTACCCAATAGATCAAACAGTGTAAAAGACCCATAAATGCAAGCAGCCAGGTATAGCTCTGAGCAAAAGAACCTGGGTGCAGGGAAGTTTGAATAAAGGAAAGAACTGAAAGCTGATGGCTGGTGGAAAAGCCCTCTTCTCTGGCCTGTTGTTTTTCAGCCAATATTACAAAGTATTGACAATATTATCCATTTGTATGTGGTTATCAGAGGCCCAATGTCCGTTGACTTTTTCTCCATTAATTCTGGCAGTCTTCTAGGATCTGACCTAGCTGTCCAAAAGTGGTTGTTTGCCTTGCCCTGAAAACACAACAAAATGTATGCATAAAAATTTTAAAAAGAAAAAATAATAATTAAAAAAGAGAGAATGTTTAAAAGGCCCAGAAAATGTAACAGACAAAAAATGCAGTTAATGTAGTTAATATTTCTGTGAACAGCTGCAGTGTTCCTCCTGGCATACCATGGAAATGATCTAAGTGTAAAATTACAATTTTTTTAAAACTGTGTTGGTGAATATTTTTWTATATATATATAGATCAATAAAATATAAAAAGACAGATTATTGAAACTACTGGGTGATGATGATAAAATATTCATGCATTAATTAAGCATAATTAGCATTAAAAAATAGACATCATTTAGATGTTAATTAATTCTTGTTTCCCTTATCTTACAAGAGCATATGTGGCATGTCTAGCAGCAAAAGATGTTATACTGAAATGTCCTCTGGAAAGTAATATATTTAAAAAAGATATACATATGCTCAGAAATGTTTTCTAAATACATTGTCCATACTAAAAGCTCAAAAACTTGACATGTAATTGTTGTTATATTTGGAACAATGATAAGGGTATACAGAAAAGGAACTTCAGACTCTAAGAGATCAAAGGAAAACCTGTCTATTCAGTCCCCAGATACTAGTTTGTAGCTGTACCCTGACATTTTTTTTGTCTTGAATCTTTTTTAAAAGCTATTTTTATTGCTGCCCTTTGTGCTGTCAGTCACAATGGAATAATGCTCACTAGGAAGTCAGGGCTCATGAAGCGTTTACACTTTCCCTGTAAAGAAAGTTGAAATAAACAACCGTCTATAGGCATTATGTTTTGCTTTCTCAGACTGGAGTTTGGAAAGTTATTTCAAAAATTAATTTAAACTGAGATCTGTAAATAAAGTAAATAATTTTGAAACCTCTTGTCTTCTCAATATTTACTTTAAAATAACAAACCAAGGCCAATAATATTTTCAATCATAACCCCTTTCCTTCCCCTGCAAAAAAACCACTGCTATTTTATTGTAAAGGAATCTACTGGCCATAAACTTCCTGAAAGTATTCGGATCATATACTGATTCTGATAGTTCTCAATCCAGATTACCAGTTAATGCATGGAAATAGTATTCTTACAGTTTATACTTCCAAATCTACATATACAACAAAGATGGGCAGTAAATAGGTGATGTTTTTGTTTCATCTACTCCAAACGGTCAGGTAGCTGAAGAAAGGAAGGTTTGGTGTAAGTTTAAAAGGTAAGAATCCATTGTATGTAGGTAAATTTTAATTATGCATCTTAGCTAAAAGTCATCAAGGGCTTTGACTAATCCGTGATCACACCCTTAGTTCAGACAAGATTCTTATGAGACATTTACTTTTGTTTCATGTCAACGCGTTCACTATTATTCTTGAGACTCATTATGTGCCTAAATAGTTTATTTCCGTAAGAATAGAACTATTTCTTTCATGGAAATTTTTAATTTGAAATTTTTAATTCAAGATTTTCAACCAGAATTGTGCACAGGACTTTAAGGAGAAAACACATAAATAAAATAATCTTTAAAAGTACCATAATTCAGGATGTTTCATACAAGTTATAAGAAGTGGGCTATCCACCAGGAGCAATGTGAGAAACAGTGGGCACAGAATGTATTGGTGTCCCATGAAAATAATTAAACTTTGGAGATGGCAAAGCTATGGATATGTGCAGTAGCGCTGCAATGTATTTTATATTCAGTGCAGATTTAAAACATGAAATATGGTCAGATGAAATATTTCTTTTTAACCTTGAGGTCTGAAAAATGATAATTCAACTTGATTACCATTTCTCTGCACACTGTATTAGGCTACAAGCCAGACATTTTATATTAAATGAGGCCGTATTTGCATAAAGTAGTCAGGGTTCTTTTCAGGAAGGGGGGTGGAGGAGCACATTCTTAGGAAATATTGTGTATACAGAAAGGAAGGAATGTATTTAACATTTTGAAAGTCTATTTGTGTTTACAACATGTAAAGTACTCTAAAAAAATGTCCTTTTTTCACTCTTGTTTTCTTATCTGGAACATTTGAAAGCACAGATTTTTTGTGACAATTCAGGCTGAACAAAAAAAAAGTCATTGTTAAATGACACTTCTTTCTTTCCTGCTGTCTCATAATGATCTTTTCTTATCAATCAGTGTTTCAAACAAATTGTGGTTTGATATAAAAGAGAGCTGAGAAATTCATTTCAGACAAATCACCAAAGAGAGAGAGTTATAAGTGCCACAGAATGAGCAGAACATCTGAACACAAAAGTGGCCTTTCTGAATTAATTTATTACAGAGCACTTAGGAAAGTTAACATGAGGGAAAATAAAAATTACTGCAATTGAACAAACTAGTGAGCCAGTAAATATGGCATTTTTTCCCTGACAGCAGTGAGAATTTGAAGTTATTTCTTTTCTTTCTTTTTTCTTCTCTCTTCTGCC
>JAYKAV010002823.1:573569-593275 GCA_035582835.1 Phoebastria nigripes
TCTCCTCTCCTCTCCTCTCCTCTCCTCTCCTCTCCTCTCCTCTCCTCTCCTCTTCTCTCCTCACTAGGGAAAATACAAGAAAGGCTCAAGAGTATTTAAATTGGTTTTATTTACAAAATAAAATATATTTATAAAACTTGTTTACACAGATTACGAATAGTTAAAATTAAAAAAAAATAAAACTACTAAACAGTAATGTTTTAACTGATCTGAAATACATATAGGTTTTTTCATTTATGAATAAGATTTTAACTTAGTGTTCTGAAGTAGCAGGAAAAAATGTTCTGAAATCTCTAAAATACTTGAGAAAAATGGAAAAATGGGTCCCTTTTTAAGTCTAGCTTAGATTCAGGCTGAAGGCTTAAAATGATTCAGAATTTGGAATTTAATTTATATTTCTTATATATTTCTTTACTACCTGAAAGTTTAACAAGTTTTTGCATAATTATGAATTAATAGTAAGTATGTACTTGATAAGAGGTATTATAAAAAAATTGCCTGATGTACTGAGATTGTTAGATCATGGAAGATAGTGATGAACTAATATTAAAGAGCAAATTCAAAAATTACAAGTGAAAGGGGAAACAAAAGTCCTGATTACTTAAGGCTATAGAAAACAACTTGAAGAGCTTTTTTTTTCTACTATAGGAAATTATGAAAATTCAGTTAATAAGAATGAGCCATCTTTTCAAGTATACTTGTCTCTCTTGACAGAGCTTCAACTGTAATATTCTCAGGTCTGAAAGGATAACYGTGTTCCTGGTTTTTTACCTGCTTTCTGCGTTCACATCTCTTTCCTGTAAGTTTACCTAGTGTGACACCTGGGTCATTGTCAAAATGTACTTTTCTTTCTCTTATTCTGTCCTCTGCAAAAATATTTACTTGTGCTTTACTAATTCAGAGTACAACCACTTTTTTTTTGTGTGKGTGTGGGGGGGACCTAAGCTTAATGAGTACCCAAAACCACGTTTTGAATACTCTTGCTTCTTTCTTGAGCAGAAGGTAGAGTCAGATCCCTGCCAAAATATCCTGCATTTCTGATACCTACAAATATCTCAAAATGTATTTCAAAGTTCCTTCCTTATCCTTCACAATCTAGTTTGTTCTGTAATGACTTTCTCCTCTGATGCTGAGTCATTTGTGACTCTCAACAACAGTAGGTGGTTTCACRTCCTTTCCCTACCCAACTCAGTCTAATTCTTTTGATTTCAGAGATAAAACATTCAGTTTCCCATTGCTTATGACCAACTTTAAAGACTTTCCACATCTTTATCCCTTTAGGATGTAATATTTTTATTAGGAGAATTTACAGACAAGGTAAAAARAAGATGAGGTTCAGTCCTCTGGAAGACACTATCTACACAAACAAACAGTGGACTAAGAGCAGGAAAGGAGGTTGTGACTTCAATCAAAACAGACATACGACTTTTAAAACTTACCTCCAGTCGCTATGTACAGCTTCCAATTTGTACTATTGCAAATTTTCTGCAAGAGTATTTCGTTGTACCTTTATTGCTTCTAAATCTTGCTGCCTTTTCTTTCAGTTTAATCAATCAATTTATATGCTGCTCTCCTCTTTTGCCAAAAGCAAATGCCAATTGTTGCCCATTTAGATATCCTTCATTTTGTCCCTTCATTGCTGCTCTCAACCTATTTGTGAAAAATGTATTGCCATGCCTTACAAGAATCACCTTAGAAAATAGTATTTCAGGTATCGCCATTCGATCCTAAGAGATAATGAACAGTAAAGAAGAAATGAAGAGGAACTGCGTTTCTCTGGGTTTTCCATTAAGAAGCCCAGACAAAGACCTAAATCAATAGGCTGCACCGATAATGTAAACTGAAAATATTTATGCCTTCCAGGGAAGAATTATGATATTATAGTAAGTAATAGAACTACTACCATGRATAAACACAGAGATTAATAAACCTTCCTGATTCAGTAACTCATTCTGCTATGGAACAATTTGGCATAGCAGTATTGATGTTAAAGCCAAAAGGACTAAAGCCTCAATTTCTGAATGTCTGATGTAAGAGCTCTTAAAGTCACCTTGTTATCACAGTGTGAAACGGTCACTTCCTAAACATCATGTCCAACAGAGGACCCACAGTTGGGCGCCCAGGTATTGCYGCACCCCAAAGATCACTTGTTTTGGGAGAAAATCTCAAGCTTCTCTGTGAGAGAGCTAAGCCTATGCATAAGGCACACACCAGGCTCTTCACAACAACCCATATGACCATCACATTAAAGACTGTAAAAAATGAAATGATGCAGAGAGATCCATGTGCCTAGAGCCTCATTCTGGAATCCCATGTGAACATGCACATCACTCCTTACGAGACAGCATAGTTAGAAACTACTAATCAAAAATAAGCATTTGATGAAATATTAATATTGTTGTCTGAGATGAGAAAATTAATTTTGGACTCCTAGGTTCGGACATTCTGGCCGAAAGAAAATGCAGCATGTACAGAACAAAGACTGCACAATTAGTACCTACATAGATATGAATGAAGCTGCTAATGAGAATCCTACTGATTAGGCCAGGCTGAGATTTCTCAAAACCAGGGTAATGTCCTTTGAATTTACACTTCAGTGGCTCAATTTTGTACCGTAAAAGTTCAGATTTAGTACAGTGAGTCCTAAAAAGAGAAATTAATTCCCTATATATTTTCCAGAAAAATTAACATACACAACAACACATACAGAGTCCATAGCGTGGCCAGGGTTTAATGTTTACCACTTAGTTCAACAGCAATTAATTTTAGAATTAGAACATATGAAACACCTGCCCAAAAGAACTACTTTCCCCGCCTTGAAGAAGTAAATACAGTATTTGAGAAACTATGTGTCTTAGATAAGTACACGCCATAAGCTTGGATTTTATATAAGTTGAAGATATGTACTTAGCACATATTACCTGATTTTACAGCAATTTAGCACTGCATATGACTACAGGCTTGTGTTGTAAATTTGTAGCAAATTTGTGGAAGATTTGTTTTACAGATAATGGTAGGAGGACAAACATTCCATTATAGAAAATGAGTCTGCAAAAACATGCTATTCTACAGAAACACTGCCTGGCAGAACACCCCAAATCCTATAATTTCCTCTTTATTTATTCATTTAAACATAAGAATTAGAAAAGCTTAACAGAAAGTGTTGAAATGAAATGCATTAAATGTATTATTTTGCTTTTAACCCTGCAAAAGCAGCCCCTAAAGGGCAGCACAGGTTTTAACACAGTTGGACACAGTTGAAGTCACTGATAACAACCTGCCAGATGAAATCAGACACAGTCTCTTAAAATGTGATGCTGATTTGGGTAAGTCCAGTCTGGCTGACAAAGCTACAGCTCTGTTTTACCATTAGCCACAATTGCAGTATGACCCACAGATCACGGATGACTTAAAACAGCCTTTCTCTTAMGTAAAAGCTGTAGCAAATCTCACTGACGTCCGCTCCTGGAGCTCTCATCCTCTGCAAACTGGTATACAATAGCTTCAGGGACGGGAGCAGATGAGCAGCGTTTCAGGTGCTGATACACAGACAGATACCTAGGGAGAGTTTCAAAATCATCTAGCAGGAAAGTGTCTAAACCAGATGAAAATCAGTCCACTTCCACATAGCCCTGCACAACCTCTTCTAACATCATTAGGCTCCTCTGAAGGTGTGACCGCAGAACCTGCTCCTAAAATCATCTGTGAACAAATATATGAGACCATCAAAATGGTTTCTCACTTCTCTAACAATTGTTTAATGGGCTTAGCTTTGTACAAGCTACTTCTATATACCTGTATTCTTGAAGCTAACAGGACACAAAAGCTAGTGGAAGGGTATTTAAAGTCTAAGACCAGATGAAGAACAGATGCTTCTTATATTGCTTCTGTAGGCTTTATATTGTTTCTACAMATTTTTAGTCACGATCATGAAAAGTAATGGAGGTGCCAGAAAGAAAGTCTTTTTAAAGGTGAGCAAATTCTGTTGACACGTTTTGACAGAAATTCCTACCCCATTAGCTTTAGATTGTGTTTATGCTGCTTTTTTCATTGTTTTCCTTTTGCTTTATGTAAGGATCGAGTTTACTGGAAGGATTACTTGCAGACACAGCAAACGTTAAGTGTATTATAGAGAACAACCACAGATGTTAATTTTGAATTTGCAAATATGAACATTTGGACTTTTATGTCTCTTCAGTCAGGGAATAAACACATACCATGTGACTTTTAGGTCTAGCTAAAATTGTGACTGCTGAGCACCACGAGGGGAAAAAAATGCTCTGTTCTCTCTTAGAGACAAAGAATTATTTGCAGAACTATTTAGGTGGAGTCTGTTTCTGAACTCCTTCCTCCTCAGTATGAAAAGACGTATGTGTACCAAGAGACTCACTGATTTAAAATAGGACTATACAGAGATAGAGAGTTATGCTGGCAATTACAGTATATTCAAGACATACTAAAATAATGGAATTATTTTTATGGACTACAGAAGGCTTTGGATAAGACCTTAGTTGTTTAATTATTTGGTGGATTTAGAGAACACTTGAGCATTTTTGTTCAAGAATGAGCTTAGGGAATTGGGATATTAACAAACAAAAAGAGGTAGAATTTTTAGGTAAGTTATCTGCTATGAACTGTTTGCCAGAAATTAGTGAAATCCCTAGATCTCTGTGGTTTCCCAGACATAATCACCACCTGTCAACTTTATATGTCTGTTTTATTTTCAACCCTCAAAAGCAAAGACCACATTTTTAACACCACCTGCTGCCTACTATTGAATATATTGTCACATCTTCCAAATTATACACTGTATTCTGCAATTTAAGTTTAAAGAGTTTTAAGAGCTCAAACCTCAATTTAGGATCTGCATTACACTATATGCAGGACTGAAAAATCAAAGTCAAGTAACAGATTCTGAAACATTATCCACCAAAATCCTTCATAAATTGTAACTCTCACTGCAACTGTGATATCACCTGAACTAAAATTAATACTATATGAAAGTAAGGGAAAAAAGTTCCTCACTTTAGATACCTGCCATTGTCTTCAACCTCTAAGCTGTTATGTATAATCTATTATGTATAGATCCATTTTCAACCTTTCTGTGATTCATGGGTTCCTAAGAAATTTTTTAATGTATGAGAGTTAGGTTTAGAAAGTTCATCTTATGCAGACTGCTGTGTAGCGCACATTAAATTATTTCTCTCGGTCAACTTCGCAAGTAATTTAAAAGTAGTGGTAACTCCCTGGAGTCTGTGGATCACAGGCTGAAAGCCGCTGATCCGTAGGATAGTTGGCAATGATCGGTGAGGTTTTCAGGCTTGCTTCCTGTCACGTCTCCTACTCAAGTGGTTTGACATTGTGTGCTTCCACTTTTCCTGCTAGCTGTGCGCGAGCACTGCTGCCCAGTTGCCTCTGACCTCCCTATTGTACCATTATGAGCCTGACAATTTCTTTAAAGTGCCAGGAAAATGGGTTAGTTTCTAAATTGGGTGGGTTTTTTCTATGAATCTGAGTGGTAAATGTTATCTCAGCATATAAGGAAAGTGGCAGAGCTGGCAAACCACCGCTACAGATTACAGGGGGAAAAAAAAGGAAAAAGAAAAAAAAAAGAAAACTTTTGCCTTCAGGAGAGAACTGTGGAATTTTTTACTTTCTAGACCAAAGATCAGCCCTCAAAATCCCAGCCTTGATACATTATTGAATGGAGTTATTAAAAATTACAGGAAATATGCTTAAAATGATGGTATACATTAACACGGACAAAATTAATCCATAATTAATTTAAAGCAATAATAAAATAGATGACTGGTGAACATGGCAACAGCCTGTATTTTGATAATAGGTCAAAATCAATCTAATTTTTCCTCACTGAAACATATTAGAAAATCCAAGTCACACAAATAATTTTCACTATAGTTCACTCAAAGGTCACAAAGATCCCTGTTTAGTATTGTAGATAAGACCCCACTTAGTTCCAGTGGGAGTAGAAGAACTACATTTCTCTGTTATCTATTGTAGAACGAGAAGATGTGCTGTCACATCTGATAGCATCAGCAAAGCTGTAGGAAAATTCTAGAAAATAAACCATTGATCTAATTACCTTTGAAATATTATATTCATTTCAACAGAACCTGGATCAGATAATTTGTGAAGAGAATTATACTGGTTAAGGCAGCAGTCTGCTCCTCCTCCTGCATGGGATTTCACCAAACAGCAGATTATGGTGCAAGACAGGGATCAGAAAGAGCACCGGTTCCTCAGAACAGCCCAGAGCCCAGCCCGTGCATCACAAACTCAACTGTCATTGGACTCAACAAAATGTCTGTCTGAAGGCAGACTACAGCAAACAGCCCCAGCTAATGTTACATTTCACAGAGCTGCTGCTTCTTTTAAAGCTTGCTGAGAAAGCTATGAGAGAAAAGGCAAAACAAATGCATAAGAAAAGTACAGGTCAATACTGTCCTTACAAATGATACAAAAACCCATGCAAAAAATCATTTAGAAATTAAATTCCTGAGCTGTGTATAAGGACATAATATTGTCTTTCTTGTTGCTTTTTTTTTTTTTTTCTGTGACCAATGGATAGAGACAAACAGTGATTTCCAGCGGTACAATAGTCTTCTACGTTTTCATGAATTATGATGCTTAAAGACTATAACTGTTCTTTCCACAGCCACAATGGATGACTGCAAAACATCATTAAATGCCTTCTTCAAAGCCATTCCCTTGAAGGAGGAGGACAATTGCGACTATAACATACAAACACCCCATCCATACTATGACAAATTAATTTATCTACAATATACTGCCGAAGAGTCTCTTCCAACATCCTCTGAGCTTCTTTTATGCCAGTGTTGTGTTCAGAGAGGTTCAGCTTTATTTAAGTGCTAAAGTTTTAAAACCCAGGGTCAAATACAAGTATTACCAGTTCCCTTCCTGCTAGAAGAGATTCTATTCCTTCCCCACGCCCAACCCCAGCCACGAGCATCATATGGCAATTCTAACATTTTGAGATCCAAAATACTTCACTTCTTGAAAGTATAAGGTGAATATCAGTCAGAATCAATGTAGAAAATGTGTAGTTGTTACAGCAAAATTTTTGAATTCTGGCCACTTTATTTTTCTTGCTCAGGATGTTACTGTGACATATAATAACATAATATAATATTACCATGGGGTAATACGCAATATAAAGTTAGCATAATATAATGTTACCATGAAAATAATATCTGATCTTTTCTATTAATAAATAAATATTGAAGTGGAAATGAGGACAAATAAGAGTACTAGGCATCATAGTCCTGGCTCCTACTACATCTAATCTCTCAGACCTGATTTGCCAATGTCTCTGTAGTCCATCAAAACTGTTTAGGGTGCTCAAAGTTATAATGTCTATAGCCAAATAAGCAGACATCTCTATTGACAAATAACTCAGCCTGCCCCTCTTGGTTTTTGTTCCCCCTGTAATTTCATCCCTTCCTAGACCCCCCACCTCCAACCCTAAAAGCTGATGCCATTAACGTCAAACTGGGCAGTGTTTCCCTCYATACTTGGGCAGTATGATTACGTTCTCTTTTCCTCCACTGGGGAAGCAATCCTTTAACATGTCAAACAAACACCACTGAAGAAGTGAAATCAGACTGACAGGAAGGTGCAGAAACACTGTTCACAATCTAAGGTTCATACAAGTTATGAAGAACAAAATCTCATTTGGTTTTGCTCAGGGATCAGTAGCAAAAAAAATTACATGGTCTCTCAGAGCTACATTAGTCAAGACCAAATGCATGGCTCAGGGAAACTGCCATACTGACTTTAATGCTGAACAGCCAGAACATAAAGAGATCGGTAGGTAGCACAATGGGCAGAAAAGTGTTTCTTCTGTTATTATCATCACCTACACTCTTAAAAGCATCCTTCATTACCAATATCAAGGCAAAGTGTGTGTGGTGCCATATTCACTGCTGCCACCAAGTGGACCAAATCTGTGCCCCAGAATGTGACACAGGTAGAGCCACAGTCACATTTCTTCAGGACTGTATATGAAATTTTATTAAAATATAGGAAATAAGACTACCTCTAAAGATAGCCTATCCCAACTCCTCTCTCTAAAGAACGTTAAGTTCTGTCTGTCTTCCAGGAGTAATATACCTATACCTTTCTTCTCCCTGAATCCAAAGGAAGACAGATTTAAAATCTACCAAAAGAATCTGTAGGATTTTTATTGGCTGAGAAGACACCTTAATGGAAATACCTTCAAAAAACACAGCCAGATCTTTTCGATAAAGAATGCCGCCTACTTCTTTTTTAGAGGATTTTTGTTCTTTCAAGGATGCYCTGTACTTTTCAACTGGCAGAAGCTGTAGCGGGTGCTGAGGAGCAGCCAGCTTGCACATTTTGCAATGGCAGCAATCATCAGCAATAACATATACAATACCTTCTTCTTGGCACGTAAGCAACATTTCCCTAGAAGTTTTCTGACAGCTGATGTTGAACCTTATTAGTCTGCCATGGACGTAGTCACAGAGAAAAAGAGYCAAAGCATTCGTCAGGGTAATCTGTATGATTAGCTTGGTTTCTCTGTGCTCACAGATGTGATTAGTAGGGAGGCAGAGGACTGATGTGTTTCATCCTAAGACCTTCTCCAAGAACAATTTCTGGTAAGTTTCCATAGAAATCCATACTAAGACTCTGTGATAAAAATAAATAATGGCATATTTTGGATCCTTCCTCCCTTCTCCATAAAGCAATTCTGTATCTGTCCCTTTTAATGACCACTGTATTTGCGTGTTACGCCTGAAACTGACTTTAGGATCTGGGAGAATGAAGTCAGGATGATTATTGGGAACATTCAAATTTAACTCAAATAATTTCTGTAATGGCCTTCCCTTATAAACCCTTCGAGCCACCCACTGTTTCACCTGATTGGCATTTATTTTCCTCATGTTCTTCAGTGCTGCCTTCTTGTTCATTCTGCAYTTAATCAAAACCAAACAAGCCCTCTCTGTGTGACTAGCAGAGCTATCCTATTTTCTTTAAAGCTCCCAGAATTTAGGATGACATAAGTATATGCAGCTGCAGGATCTGCCTGAGAGTTTGTCAGTCACTGGATTGGACTGAACACAAATCCTGGAGAGGCATCTGAGCAACACTGACATCGGCCAACAGTTACAGAAAAGCGTGGCAGAAGAGGGTGCATTCTCTGCCTAAAACAAAGGAGAGAAGACCCAGATTGCAAAGAAAGTACAAATAAGGTGGGTAAAATGTCAGGGAGATGCTTGGATATATGAGAATTATTTGCCATTTCTTTACAGAYGGTTTGCAACAGGAAAACCGAAGGAACAGAAAATAGGACACAAAAAAAAAAAATGCAGTGGAATAATACATAAAATTATAAAAACCCACAGATAGTTCTAGGCTATTTTCTTCTAAATTTGTTTGCTGTTTCAACTTCTTTCCATTTCAGTGGTAATTCTTAAATCTGCCCATCAGGCCAGGTACTTTATTAGCATTTTTAAGTCAGCTTATCCTTCAAATGTATTCATATTATAGCTTATAGTGTTCCAGGAATTTATCTCATACATTTGTAGCATTTTTAGTAGTAACCTTAATAGATGACCATACATCAGCTTTTACTTCCATGCTGCTGCTTGATCTCTCAGTTTTATCATGAAGCTGTTATGAAGGTCTACTTGGTTCAGTCACAAGGCAGCATAACTTTTTCTTCACAAACTATACAAATCATAATTTACTTCTTCATCTAGATCTATTCCATACAAAGAATTAAAATGAAAAAGAATCCATCACTGTGAATACAAGTAAGTATAAAGCAGTCCTAAAAGTGTTATAACTAGTATAACAAATGATGGTGGCAAAAGCTATTTTTAACAGCAGGTAACAATATTGATGAGATTAAATTGAATTAACCTGGAAAATGTTGTTGGTATCTAACCAGCTGTCAACACAAGGGCCACCAATATTGCTAAGTGAATTCAGGTTAGCTGGATCTAGCCAGCTGCCGGGAGGCCTGATCAGTGTCAAATACCAGTTACTGAGCTCAAAATCCTTTTCTCAGAAATCCCACAAAAAACCCCAGAGTCTTTTCAAAAATTATTGTGAGTAATATTAAAATACTAAGTAGTTTGGATAGACTATTTCATGAAAGAGATAGAGAAACCTGAAATAAATTTTCTTATGAAGTAGAAAAATTAACTGAAATCTGCTAATAACAGAACATCTTAAAAAAATATTTTTCTTCAAAAAGTATATTTTTTTGCCTTTTGTTTCAGTTTTATTTAATATTATACCACCTTAAAATAAACAACTTTGAAGTGGAAAAAAGCTCCTGAATAGTTGAAACAGGATGTGTTGCAATGTTTTTCTTGGATTTTCTGCCCCTAAGAAATCTCCACCATATTTTACAAAGTAGTTCTATTTTGACCGACCTATATATTCCACAATATGATTACACTGAATTTTTTTATGCCATCTATTAATTAGTTCAGAGCAATTCCATTTGATTGTGTATTTTGCCATTACAAGTAATCCTGATGTCCTGCATACTTCGCACTTACAGTTTATCCATTAAAAAAAGAGTTTAAAAGAAATTTCTTCATTTTCCAGCCACAAAACACAGTCAGCAAGAAACAGGTGCATAGTAAAATGGTTCAAAATGTAAGCAAAGAAGGCTATAGGACAG
The DNA here is from genome assembly GCA_035582835.1 of Phoebastria nigripes. NCBI lineage: Eukaryota > Metazoa > Chordata > Aves > Procellariiformes > Diomedeidae > Phoebastria > Phoebastria nigripes. The sequence goes on from JAYKAV010002823.1 coordinate 584,269, forward strand.
TCCACAATGCTAAGTCAGGGTTTTCAGAGATCTGTACAAGAAGTTCCTTAAGAATCTTTGGCTAATCTTCCCAGATGTTGAACCTTAGCTTGATATGTATGAATTTTTGCCCATATACACTGAACATGTACATCAGTTGTAGCTCCAATATTTAGCACAGGGAGATATCCCAGTGGATATCTACAGCAGAAACTGAAGCTGAACCTTGCTTCAGGGAGCTGAATCAAGAGGGAGAGTAAATGGGAAAAGATCTGCAGAAGCATGACAAAATGGAGACATGGAGAAAAAGAAGGAATATGAGTATACAGATGACATTACAAAGCATACCACTGACCTGAAAGTTCATGTTAGATTTGCTGTCCTTGTTTATTAAAATTTGACGGTTAAATCAGAAGTTCCATTTTTAAAACTACAGCAAATAAGCAAACAATAGATCCAAGAGAGGTATTCATTGGGGAAACTTCCATGACATGGCCTGGCCTAGTGTTTTTCCTGTCCTGAAAACAACAGAAAAGCAACAAATTTTAGCGATATCAAGAATATCCTCTTCCTCAGGCACATATTTAAGAAGGAGTAGGAATTTATCATGCAGGCAGTATGCTTTCTAAGAATAAAGAAGTCCACTTTCTTTTCTTTTGTTGGACACCTGTATCCACTTCTGGAAGTGACAGATGACACTATATCCATATCTTTGCTATTTCCTTGATGCTGCCTGCAAATACCATGCTACTTGCCTGTCCTAACTTCAGGGTTTGCGCCAAGTGCTTGTGTGGGGAACTCCAGTGTGTAAAAAGAATCCTATGCCCCATCTTACCAAACACAATCTGGGCCCTAGAAATACTAATTGCTTCTCTTGAAAGTATGTTAATTGCACACAAAATTATAGTGTTTTCAGTGAATGCATTTTTCCTCACTGTTGGAAGTCCCACTGCTCCTGGAATTTCCACTTCACTATGTTTATCAGCCAGAAAAGTCGGTCTATGAGACTGCATATGTTGTTTCATTATAGATTTCTAATGTACCATTGAAGGGAATGAATAGCTGAAAAACACAATTATTACAGTGGCAATAACTTATTATATGACTTTTTAAAATGATCTAGATAGCTCCCATGAACTACAATAACCCTAGTATATTTAAACAATATTTTTGGTTTAAAAAGTGTTTTACTATCAAAGTTCTTTTTGCAATTTTTAAAACCAGTTATCATTATTTTCTTGAGATGCTTCAACCACCACAGAAACAACAGGCTGTGGGCTCGTTAATTGTTTATCAAGGCTCAGAAACTCTACATCACTGTTTAGAAAACACAGAAAAGTATCCCATGGCCCATCCTTAGAGAGGCTAAAATATGAAGACAGAAGGAAACTGGCTTAGATTGCACAGGTTTAATTTGCTTAAAATTACATAGTGTAGGTGTTCCTTTGGAAACTTTTCACAGAAGATTTATGATGCTCTTTAACCAAGTTTCCAAAAGATACCTGAGGAAACCATTCAAAATGTTAAGCATTGCCTGCAGGATATTTGGATTTGTTCATTTTACTTCAAACAAAAGCAAAGAAACTAGACCCTGCATTCTCAAAGGTACTCGAAGCTTTAACACTCCCATGCTGCCTAATCCTTCTGTCACCGGTGTATGAAAATGTACCTTACCTTGATTAATATTTTATTAATCCATGACAAAGTACCCATATCACTCACACGCTTACTTTCTCGTCAAGTTCCTGAGATATGCCTCATTAACTGGATTACTTGTTTGATCTGAATGCTGTCATACAGTTCTGTTGACAGCTAGGGTGCCTCATGCTAGACTGTGCAGTGAATGGTCTTCATTAGTGCCAACAAGTTCATGTAATGTCTTTCTGAACCCCCTCCTCTGATGTATGGAAGGTGGCCCAAGGTCAAACAGTTTGTGATTAACTGTGAATGTAAATGTTGGTGTCTTGTCTGAGTTATCATGAAATTAATTTAACTAACCTTTGATCTGCCTTTGAGATAAAAGAAACATGAAAAAGTCTATGTTGAACGAATCTGGTTTTTTCTTCATGGAGTAAAACAATATTTTCATCTATGCTGACTTTTTTTCCTTATAACTTCTGAAGGAATTTAGTGCTGCTTAGAGGTAGCATTCTGACAGCCCTGAGACCAAAATTCTCAACTAGTTACAGATCAGAAACAGCATGGTCAACAGCAGCACCCGTTTTTTCTCATAGAGAGCAGTTCTTCCAAATGGAGTCATATTTCCCATTCCATGAGGCTGTCTGCTCTTTTTTCATCTTACCAAGAACTCAGTCAACTTTAAAGGTACAACGAGTTTTTTAACTTGCCTATAGGGCAGGTGTATCAAGACCCGCACCGAAAGCCTTTTTTTTTTTTTTTTTAGCCTTCCTCTAAGTCTCGTTTAAACTTTAATTGCTTAATGAGATATAGATTTTTATATATTCAGAGCTGTATTTTTAAGGGAAGCCTGATTCTAGAAGAGGGTTAGAAATCAATTTTGTTCCTTTTCTCTACAATGGAGGAAAAAAACTTATTATCCAGACACACATACACCCCTCCCCAACATCTAGATATTTGACATTTGGATCTGGGTGCAGTTCTAAATGTTGACATTTTCAGAGAATTGGCGCTTTGGGTGCATTCTTACCCAGTTGATTCTGGCAGGCTGGAAATCTGTCTAGCCTTTTCTCAAAGATCACCCGTGGTGGTGAACTCAAGCAGTCTATTCTACTGCTTCAGTATCTTTACCATAAGAAAGTGCTTTTTAATATTTAATCTGAATACTCCTCACAGAATTTAAGCCCATTATAACTGGTCTTGTCTTCTGTGGGCATGGAGAATAGATTCCATCTTTCCTCTTTTCTGCAGTTTCTGTATCATATGCTTTAACCCAATTTTAAGTTATCTTTATGAAAAAGGGGGAAATATCATTGATATTTACTACGTTATAATTCTGCTTAATTTAGATGGAGTATTTTAGTCTACAAGTAAACATTACCTTATCCATATTTTATACATAGTGACAAGTTGATTGAGAAAACTGGTATCCAAGCATAGTAGTTCCAGCTTTAATTGACATAGTATACAAAAGTCAGTCTCACTAATTCTATCTACTTATAGCTGTTTTTCATTCAACATATTAAACATAAAACCCCCTACTGCTCTTATCTGTAATTCTCTTTACTTTTACTTCCATAAAAAAAGAATTATTTCCTTGACTAGGTGGGATAAGAGTGATAACAAACTGGTTTCCTGATTTAAGATCATTGAATTTTGCAGAGGTCATACAGTGTAAACCAGTTGAGGCTGCGGTTGTAAGCCAAAGAAAGCAAACTTCACTGTTGTGTTGCATAAGCATTCCTGACAGCCTGACAATACTTCTGCTTCTTCTATCATGTATTAGATGCTATTGGACCAAACTTGTAAGCAAATAAAGCACCTACTTATCTCTCTAAGAAAGGTCCATTTTTTATTCCATACTTCAAAGCAACGGTTGAAAACCTCCATCTGAATAAAATCTTTTCTGTAGTGAAGTGAAACCACACRTGGAAAACTGCTCTAACGGTATATAATGCACTGTTTGTCAACAGCTTGAAAACAAGTCTCACTGCATAATGTAAAACATAAATTTTATATGGCAATATACATCTTACAAACCTGAATAAATATAATTTTTTACATACTCAAAATAAAAATGAACTGAGTGATCCAAGGTAACAGAAACTACTATTTGAAACCAGGACCAACAGACCTCCTGGCTACATTGAGGTCAACAGTAAAAGTCTTCGTGGTTTTGGCTAGGTCAAATTGGCTTGACGTGGTTAATTATTCTGATTCAAGGTGAGATCTGATGGATCAGTAAGGCATGAACTATGTGAAATACATATGCACAGAGACAGATGGTCACTCACCAATTTGACTTTGATCCTAGCAAAGTGTTGCTGACAGCGTAAGAGGATTTGTTCTTTATTAATAACCAGCTGGATACAGAGAAAGTTTCTCATTTCTACCACACATTATATAGGTTAACCAACCTTGTAACAGCTATAGACACTTTCCTCTGCCAGAAAGAAAATTATCTTGGCCAGAGATCATACCTACAGAGATCAGAAATGAATGGAATTTTACTTGCTTACAGTATCTCAGGTAACATTGCTGATGGCAGAAGTATAAAGAGGTTGCTAAGCAAGCCCACTGGATATTATTATTAATAGACTGTAAATCAAAATTCTGAGCAAATAGTTGTATTGAAAAAGACTGAATCCAGCAGAGACAAAAATGTGTGTTTCAGTGTATACATAAAGAAAAAAAAATACAGTAGAGCTTCTCCAGTTTCAGTATTTCAGGTAAGATTTGTCCATATTGCTGCAGCATAAAAAAATAATGGTAATACATGTAGGATGGTTTAACAGATGGTTCTAGAGAAAATGCATGGAAAATAAACTTTTCAGATTAAAGTTTGCCATTGCCTGTGAAACTGATAAAACATCTTTAACAAAARAACTTTATAAAGATATCTTTATATGGAGAGCTTAAACGTAGTGTGGCAAGTTTATGTGATACCTGGTGTCTCAAACACGACAACCTTTAAATATTACATATTAGGTATCAGACAGTTGACAAACATAAGAAAGAAAAAAAAAAAAAGAACATCATAAATTTTGCCTGTTGTTGTAACAAGTGGTTTAGATTCCTAGCCTAGTAAAGCCACTAGTGAAGGTTTACTTTATTTCCAATTAGATCAGGATCTAACAATAACCTCTATCTCACTTTAAATCAGATTGGGTCATTATTATTTTTAAAAAATATCAGGGAGTTACATTTTATAACCTAGAGTGACTGTTCTTTAAGAAAGAAAAAAATATGTTGAAAGCCAATTTTCATGAAGTGGATAGTTCAGTGTGAATATTTTATTTGTAACACATTTTCCTAATCTTACAATGGCAAGTAATTTGGTTTTCTATGAATAAACAAAAACTAGTCTGAATACTTATAACATTATTTGCTTGTTGTTATACATAAGAAAAGAAAACCTTTGCTTCTGTTTGTACAAGTCATTAAATATTAGAGAGAAATTTAATAGCTTCTAGAAATTYAGAAATAAATTTCTAAAAATAGAAATTTAATAATCTGGATACTTGTATTCTTTCTACTCCCAAGTCTCTTAAGGCTGAAGAACAACTTCTTATCTACTTTTTCCATCATTGCTGTTCTAACTTTTACACAGTAATTGCATCTGTGACAGCTCAAATTTATTGTTGGGAGGACAGAAGTTGGCCATTGCATGCAGAGCTTGCATATTCAGTATCCAAATATGTGGTGCTTTCCTGTAAACCTTTGCAATGCTGAAGAGATGATCATGGAGCATGTGTTAGCAGTGTTCTGGAAAGCATGTTGTATGCCTCATTAGTCTGCATCCTGTCAAGGCTATCCAGGCTTGTTCAGGATCATCTGCAAAGGAGACTAAGTCAGTCGAGTGTGGTATAACCAATAACAATTTTGAATAGATAAGTTCCATGTAATGCCCAATAAAAACAAATTTTATTAAACTTCTCTTTTTCTTAAATATTAATTAAACATATCCCTAAAAATAAATATTGGCAAAGTGTCAACCTAAGTGGAACCAACCTGAATTTCCACCCAAAAGCTGAAGCAAAATGCCAAAGAGCCTTGATCCAGAACACAAGCAGAGACTGTGAACAGAGGATGATTGCTTATTACAGAGTTACATTATATTTATGAACAGAAAGGGCTTTCCAATCTCAAGGCTCTATATATAAATTTCTGTGTAATCACCATAAAGACTAGCAGTGTGAAGAAACTAACATTTTAGTATCTATAGGGACGTAACTGAACTGTAGCCCTTGGATGCTATGCTGTGAGGATTCTAGGAGACGCTGTGCAGTAGAGCACTACTCTCTTTAGGCACTGTCGTCTGCAAACACAGTATGGTATTTTTGTCCCAGAATCAGATTATACTAGAAACATAGTGAGGATTCATTCTTCTAAAATTTCTAGCCTAGACAGTTATGCCAAGGTTTTTAAACACTTGAGTAAACCATCTCACCTCAGGGGACCTACCTGAATTAAACTACTCTCTGTACTTCTGAAAATAACTTCTCCTTACTGGAAACACCCTCAGAAGTCAACACTTACTACTGTAACAAAAGCTATTAAAGGTAAATTTAAGAGGGGCTTTTTTGTGTTTTCTGTTTTCTAGTTGAAGGAAGCTTTATAAATACTGTATTTCTTAATTCTTGTTTATCATTTTTCAGGAAAGAAGGAGTTTTTGTTATATATGTTCAAAATGCAATATGCCACTGAACTTTACAAAACACTCACTTTCCTTTATATAAGCTTGCTTAAGTGGCTAAAATGAATTCCTGTGTTCCTATATAAATATTTTAATAATCTGAATATTATGGTAGGGTTACTTTCTATTCCTTTCTTATRTTTTCTCTTTATGCTTTCCTACAATTTTTATCATTAAAATGTGAATAACAAAATAAATTCAATTTTTAAGTCTAAATATGTCCATTAAAAAGAAATACTTTTTTCATCTTCCTAACTTGCAGTTCACTTGTTAAATAACTTGCAGTTCAATACCACTGATGATTCTAGGCGTGCATGCATGCAGACAGTATTGAGCACCAGTTATAAAGCATCTTGTCTCACTGTAGCCTCCTGTTTTCTCACAGTAACCTCTTCTTTATTTTTGCTTTCTTCTTCATTTTTAGAAGCTGTGGGCATATGAGAGGTTGCTGATATTTCTGAAGTGCAGGCACTGACATTGCCTTCTTATTTCATAGACTTATCTCTGCTGAATCTCTCTTCCCTACTTAAAGAGACCTATGTATATCCTGTGTTTTTACTTAACTGAAATTCCTACTTAGTCTGGCCTGTGATCTTTTGCAGTATAATGTTCCTGAGACAAAACTATTGATAYCTGCATCTCTAGGAAGGAGATTTTTTGGCATCTTATGCATATACTTCTAAAATCACTGCATAGATGTCCTGGTTTCAGCTGGGACAAGGTTAATTTTCTTCCTAGTGCTGTGTTTAGGATTTAGTATGAGAAGAATGTTGATAACACACTGATGTTTTTASTTGTTGCTAAGTAGCCTACTAGTCAAGGACTTTTCAGCTTCCCATGCTCTGCCAGGTGCACAAGAAGCTGGGAGGGAACATAGCCAGGACAACTAGCCCAACTGGCCAATGGGGTATTCCATACCATGTGACATCATGCTCAGTATACAAATAGGGGTCATGGTCCAGGAAGTAGCGATCACTGTTTGYGTATCAGTYGGCRGGTGGTGAGCAATTGCATTGTGCATCACTCATTTTGTATTTTCTACCATTATTACTATTATTATTATTATTTTTCCCTTCCTTTTCTGTTCTAAAGTTAAGTTCTTCCTTAAACTGTCTTTATCTCAATCCACAAATTTTACTTTTTTTTTTTCTTCCTGATTCTCTCCGCCTTCCCACTGTGGTGGGGGGAGTGAGCGAGCGGCTGTGTGGTGTTTGGCTGCCTGCCGGGTTAAACCACAACAGTCCTTTTTGGCACCCAACGTGGGGCATGAAGGGCTGAGATAACGACAGATCTGACCAAAGCGTGTTAAAGCAAAATTTATTATAAGCATTCATTATATTAGTTTAATAGTTGCTGGTCACAATGATGATTTATTGGCTCTCAAAGTTGTGGGGCTGGCTCTCAATGTTGTGTTATGTAATACCTTGCTTGCAGTATATGTTCCCTGTTATGCTGTCTATCACCTCTCGGAACAGGGTCAAGGTTATSATTTTGCTGCACTGTGTAACACTGTTTTATGATATGATAAAATCATTGGTCGTGAGTCTAATCTGGTATTTGTACTCAGCATTGTCATGATCTCTGTACCTCAGGAACCACCTCTTGGAAACTATTAATAATTACACTACTCATTACCTTTTCGTCACAGAGAAACAATTTAGGGAGGGGGACGCKTTCCCCCACTACTTCATCTTCCCTTTCATATCTCCAGAAATGCCTTTTTCTTCTATCCTCTTCATGAAGCCCTCCACAACAGTTCTTGAGAATGTTGAATATCCTTGTGGTGTTCAAACAAGCATGTTCATATGCATAAGCTATGYCTCCTGAATGTTGTTCAAGTCTTGTTTAGGGTTAAAMAACTATTTAGGAATACTGTCCAGAGATCAACCCCAGCAACAGACAGTGTGGCTACTCAAACCCCCGCGACAGGCGCTGCGGCTACTTCAACCCCTGCAACAAGCACTGTGGCTACTCAAACCCCGGCGACAGGCACCGTGGGTACTCCAACCCCTGCGACAGGCACTGCAGCTACTCAAACCCTGGTGACAGGCACTGCAGCTATTCCAACCCCAGCGACAGTCACTGCAACTGAACCAGAGAACCAACCTGTGCCAGTATCAGTCGCCCCTATACAGAAGAAGAAATACACAAGAAAATCAGCTCATTTAGTAAGGGATGAAGATGAACCAGGGCCATCACGACAACAGGAGGAGGAAGAGGCAGAAGCCATAAATTAGATGGTAACCACCTGATCCCTATCCCTGAATGAGCTGCGAGATATGTGAAAAGATTTCAATCATCGTCCAGGCGAGCACATTATCACCTGGCTGCTCCGATGCTGGGATAACGGGGCCAGTAGCCTGGAATTAGGCGGTAGGGAAGCCAAGCAGCTGGGATCCCTTTCTAGGGAAGGGGGTATTGACAAAGCAATTGGAAAAGGGGCATAAGTCCTCAGCCTCTGGAGGTGACTCCTGTCAGACGTGAAGGAAAGGTATCCCTTCAAGGAAGATGTTATATGTCACCCAGGTAAGTGGACCACCATGGAGAGAGGTATCCAGTACCTGGAATCATAGAATCATTGAGGTTGGAAAAGACCTCTAAGATCATCGAGTCCAACCATCAACCCAACACCACCATGCCCACTAAACCATGTCCCCAAGCGCCTCATCTACACGTCTTTTAAATACTGCCAGG
>JAYKAV010002823.1:595545-625340 GCA_035582835.1 Phoebastria nigripes
CTTCTGGGCTTCTCTCTGCAACCTCATCGCTGCCAGCCTGTATAACCAATAGCGGGTAGTAATCAGAAGGCCGTACCAGACCAGGGAGTTTCTTAGTAATGTCTCTAACCCAGGCCCCAGGGAGGCAGCAGACTTCCCTGTGGGATSGGTCTGGTTGGCATATTGGGCCCTCTGTTGCCCTCAGAAGGGAATCACCTATGACAATTACCCTCCTTTTTTTCTTAGCAGAGGCAGTCGTAATGCGTGGGGCTGACTGCCTCATCCTAGGCAACCCCCTGGATGCACCTTCATCTACATCCTCATTTGTCTGGCCCTCAAGTTTCAGGACCCCATATCTGTTGTGTAAGGGCATCTGCGAAGGTGAGGGAGGCCGGGCGGGGATTTGCCTGGCACCCCAAGCAGGGACCTGTTTCCATTCCCTGCCGTCTCTTAGGTCCCCTCCTTCTGCCTGGTGGCAAGAGGGCAGGGGATCCTCTGCTTCTTGCAGAGCCTMCATCTGCTGCCTTTGCCTCAGGGATGGTAGAGTGTGGCTCCACCAATCTATCTCCCTCTCACACTCCCTGATACTCCTTAACCTTTCCACTTTGTCTTTCAGCTCTGCCACGAGGCTGATGGATGATCTATCCACCTGGTCACACCGCACACAGGTGGTGTCTCTGCTGCCCTCCGGTACAAGTGACAGGCTCAGGCAYTCCCTGCAGCTGGAGACCTGGACAGCTGTATGCTTGTGTGAGGGCTCCATCTGGGTCACCACACTCCTTCTGGCGATGGCTTTTGGATGAGTGGAACCATAGCTAGGTCCTCTTCTGGGAGGGCAATGACCACTGGCTGAGTTGGCCTCTAGAGCCAGGAGGGAGACTGCGCCCTGCCCGCTCGCCTTCCCTGCATGCCCTGCCTGCGTGGACTGCCGCGCAAACTGCTGTGCCAYGACCTTCTGACACACCACGTCCTGCTTGCCCGCCCTGTTTGCCGTGCTCTGGGTTGCTCGTGCTCCCTGGGGGCTGCTCTTGTATGTGAGGGGGTTTGGCCGCTGCCCCTCCTGTCCCCGCCCACGCTGAGTCAGAGCTGCCGCTCGTCAGGAGCTCACTCCTCCGGCTCGGGGAGGGGGAGGGGCTGGGGCTCCCTCTCTCTCCCTGYGCTTTTGCCTTCAGGGTTTTTGCCGCATTTTTGCCGCTTTAGGAAGGGTCCCCTGGCGCGATCCTCCGCTCCGGAGCCCTTCRCCTCAGTGGCTACCTGAGGGAATTAGCCGTGCTGGAGGTGATTTATGATGACCTGAACAATGAGCAATTACCCAAAGATCCAGACGAAGTCAAGTGCACCCGACCCATGTGGCGGAAGTTTGTACGGAGCACACCAGCATCGTATGCCAACTCATTGGCAGTAATGACCTGGAAAGATGGAGAGGAACAAACAGTGGATGAATTGGCTGGCCAACTCCAGCAATACGGAGAAAGTCTCTCTTCCTCCCTACAGGCCTGCATCTCAGCTGTGGAGAAAYTGCTGGACATGATAGCCGAGAAACTATCCTGGGAGTTCCAGCAACTCAAAGAAGATATGTCCTACTCCCCACCTGTACGGACCAGTATCTCAGCCATTAGAAGTAAACATCCCTCTGCTCAAGAGAGAAGATATCATGGATACACACCCCGGGACACCCTGTGGTTTTACCTGTGTGACCACAGAGAAGACATGAGGAAGTGGGATGGAAAATCTACCTCGACCCTAGAAGCACAGGTACATGAGTTGCAAGGAAAAACAATCACACAAGGGGGTTCTTCCAGAAAAAATGCTGCTCCAGTTTCCAGTGGGCAGTTCCCCAGACAGAGTAGAAGGCCTGACTTTACTTCTGATCTTAATAAAGGGACTTTTGATTCACATCTACAAGAAGTGAGTAACGAGTACTATGACCAGAACTAGAGGGGCCCTGCCTCCGGCCAGCTGGAGGAAAGGGACAACCGGGTTTATTGGACTGTGTGGATTCGATGGTCTGGCACATCAGACCCACAGGAGTATAAGGCTCTCGTAGACACCGGTGCACAGTGTACCCTGATGCCATCAAGCTATAAAGGGGCAGAACCCATTTGTATTTCTGGAGTGACAGGGGGATCGCAACAGTTGACTGTATTGGAGGCCAAAGTGAGCCTAACCAGGAATGAGTGGCAGAAGCACCCCATTGTGACTGGCCCAGAGGCTCCGTGCATCCTTGGCATAGACTACCTCAGGAGAGGGTATTTCAAGGACCCAAAAGGGTACCGCTGGGCTTTTGGTGTAGCTGCCTTGGAGACGGAGGAAATTAAACAACTGTCTACCTTGTCTGGTCTCTCAGAGGACCCTTCTGTTGTGGGGTTACTGAGGGTCAAGGAACAACAGGTGCCAATCGCTACCACAACGGTGCACTGGCGGCAATATTACACCAACCGAGACTCCCCGATTCCCATCCATAAGCTGATTCATCSWCTGGAGAGCCAGGGAGTGATCAGCAAGACTCGCTCACCCTTTAACAGTCCCATATGGCCAGTGCGAAAGTCTAATGGAGAGTGGAGACTAACAGTGGAGTACTGTGGCCTGAACGATGTCTCGCCGCCGTTGAGTGCTGCCGTGCCAGACATGCTAGAACTTCAATACGAACTGGAGTCAAAGGCAGCCAAGTGGTATGCCACCATTGATATCGCTAATGCGTYYTTCTCAATCCCTTTGGCGGCAGAGTGCAGGCCACAGTTCRCTTTCACGTGGAGGGGCATCCAGTACAGCTGGAATCGACTGCCCCAGGGGTGGAAACRCAGCCCYACCATTTGCCACGGACTGATCCACACCACACTGGAACAGGGTGAGGCCCCGGAACACCTGCAATACATTGATGACATCATCATGTGGGGCAACACAGCAGAAGTTGTTTTTGAGAAAAGAAAGAAAATAGTCCAAATCCTTCTGAAGGCTTGTTTTGCCATAAAACAAGGTAAGGTCAAGGGACCTGCACAAGAGATCCAGTTTTCAGGAATAAAATGGCAAGATGGACGTCATCAGATCCCAATGGATGTGATCAACAAAATAACAGCCATGTCCCCACCAGCTAGCAAAAAGGAAACACAAGCCTTCTTAGGTGTTGTGGGCTTTTGGAGAATGCGTATTTGGGATTACAGCCTGATTGTAAGCCCTCTCTATCAAGTGACTTGGAAGAATGATTTCAAATGGGGCCCTGAGCAACAACAAGCCTTTGAACAAATTAAACGGGAGATAGTTCAGGCAGTAGCCCTTGGGCCAGTCCAGGCAGGACAAGATGTAAAGAATGTGCTCTACACCGCAGCCAGGGAGAATGGCCCTACCTGGAGCCTCTGGCAGAAAGCACCAGGGGAGACTCGAGGTCGACCCTTAGGGTTTTGGAGTCAGGGATACAGAGGCTCCGAGGCCCGCTATACTCCAACTGAGAAAGAGATATTGGCAGCATATGAAGGGGTGCCAGCTGCTTCTGAAGTGGTTGGTACTGAAGCACAGCTTCTCCTGGCACCCCGACTGCCGGTGCTGGGCTGGATGTTCAAAGGGAGGGTCCCCTCTACACATCATGCAACCGATGCTACGTGGAGTAAGTGGGTCGCACTGATCACGCAACAGGGCCGAATAGGAAACCCCAGTTACCCAGGAATCTTGGAAGTGGTCATGGACTGGCCAGAAGGCAAAGATTCTGGAATATTCCCAGAGGAGGAGGTGAGGCGTGCTGAAGAGGCCCCACTGTATAATAAACTACCAGAAAATGAGAAGCAATATGCCCTGTTCACTGATGGGTCCTGTCATCTTGTGGGAAAGCATCAGAGGTGGAAGGCTGCTGTATGGAGTCCTACACGACAAGTTGCAGAACCTGCTGAAGGAGAAGGTGAATTGAGTCAGTTTGCAGAGGTGAAAGCCATCCAGCTGGCTTTGGATATTGCTGAACGAGGAAAATGGCCAGTACTTTATCTCTATACTGACTCATGGATGGTGGCAAATGCCCTGTGGGGATGGTTGCAGCAATGGAAGCAGAACAACTGGCAGCACAGAGGTAAACCTATCTGGGCTGCCGCATTGTGGCGAGATACTGCTGCCCGGGTAGAGAACCTGGTTGTAAAAGTGCATCACGTAGATGCTTACGTACCCAAGAGTCAGGCCACTGGAGAACATCAAAACAACCAGCGGGTGGATCAGGCTGCTAAGACCGAAGTGGCTCAGGAGGATCTGGACTGGCAACATAAGGGTGAATTATTTATAGCTCGGTGGGCCCATGACACCTCAGGCCATCAAGGAAGAGATGCAATATACAGATGGGCTCGTGATCGAGGGGTGGACTTGACCATGGACACTATTGCACAGGTTATCCATGAATGTGAAACACACGCTGCAATCAAGCAAACCAAGCGAGTAAAGCCTCTCTGGTATGGAGGACAATGGCTGAAATATAAATATGGCAGATTGATTATATCACACTCCCACAAACCCGCCAAGGCAAGCGCCACGTGCTCACCATGGTGGAAGCAACCACCGGATGGCTAGAAACATATCCCGTGCCCCATGCCACTGCCCGGAACACTATCCTGGGCCTTGAAAAGCAAGTCTTATGGTGACATGGCACCCCAGAAAGAACTGAGTCAGACAACGGGACTCATTTCCRAAACACCCTCATAGACACCTGGGACAAAGAGCATGGCATTGAGCGGGTATATCACATCCCCTATCATGCACCAGCCTCYRGGAAAATCGAACGATACARTGGACTGCTAAAGACTACACTGAGAGCAGTGGGTGGTGGGACATTCAAGCATTTGGGATACACATTTAGCAAAAGCCACCTGGTTAGTCAACACTAGGGGATCTGTCACCCGAGCTGGCCCTGCCCAGTCAAACCCCTTACGTACTGTAGATGGGGATAAAGTCCCTGTAGTGCACATTAAAAATATGCTGGGGAAGACAGTCTGGGTTAGTCCTGCCTCAGGCAAGGGAAAACCCATTCATGGGATTACTTTTGCTCAAGGACCTGGGTGTACTTGGTGGGTAATGCGAAAGGATGGGGAATTCTGATGTATACCTCAAGGGGATTTGATTTTAGGTGAAAATAGCCAATGAACTGAGTTGTATGATGTTAATTGCCATATAATATTGTATATCATCACTTCTATGGTTGCTATACGTCATATCAATGGTATTGCAGTAAAAAAAATCACCCAGATGAATGAAGAATGAACTTTGATGAAACCGAGCAAAGTGCAACGATGATAGAACCGGATAAGCGCAGCGATAATGGAACCGAAACTGGCTTCAGGATGCAACAGTCCAACACCACGCACCATCTCTCCTGCCCTGAAAGATTGCTATAACAGATGGAGCCCAAAGTCATGGACTAAATGAACTCATTGGACATTTTAGAGGGATGGCCGGTAGACTAAGGGAATGATATCTCTGTGTGTATCTATCAAAAGACAAGAAAAGTGGTGGTGATTAATTAGAATGTATTGGAAAATGTGAGACCGAGGCATGACGTAGATGGTATAGAATAAGGGGTGGATACTGTCCTGGTTTCAGCTGGGACAAGGTTAATTTTCTTCCTAGTACTGTGTTTAGGATTTAGTATGAGAAGAATGTTGATAACACACTAATGTTTTTAGTTGTTGCTAAGTAGCCTACTAGTCAAGGACTTTTCAGCTTCCCATGCTCTGCCAGGTGCACAAGAAGCTGGGAAGGAACATAGCCAGGACAACTAGCCCAACTGGCCAATGGGGTATTCCATACCATGTGACATCATGCTCAGTATACAAATAGGGGTCATGGTCCAGGAAGTAGCGATCACTGTTTGTGTATCAGTCGGCAGGTGGTGAGCAATTGCACTGTGCCTCACTCATTTTGTATTTTCTACCATTTTTTTTTTCCCCTTCCTTTTCTGTTCTATTAAACTGTCTTTATGTCAATCCACGAATTTTACTTTTTTTTCTTCCTGATTCTCTGCCCCATCCCACTGCGGTGGGGGGAGTAAGCAAGTGGCTGTGTGGTGTTTGGCTGCCTGTCGGGTTAAAACACAACAAAGAAAAGTTCTTTAAAATGTTGAGTGAAATTTCTTCCTGCTCTTTCTCCCAGTTTTGAAAATGTTTGAAAAAGTTTATTTGTCAAAGTTTACAAAGAAATCTTTCTTTCCAATTTTCTTATGGTTTCTCAAAAGAGAAGAAAACCACATTTTCTTGAAATTTAAATATTTCCAAGCCATCAAGAAATTCTTTAAGACAATACCTGTTGTGAATGACCTAGCCTCTATATAATATTACTATATCATCACACTCATGCACTTGCGCCTTCTGCTTGAACAAAAGGTTGTTTTTATACTTCAGATGCCACCTTATAGATGGCAGACTTTCAGGATAGGTGTTAAGGGATAGCTCCTTTCCAGACATGGAATAGTGCATAACATGGGAACTGCAGCTCCATCCTGGATGATTGTTCACACCCCATAAGACAGAAGGTGCTCTAAGAACTACTAGGTAAGATAAAATTAGTATCTTCTCATATTTGGGGACAGCCCTGCCAAGACACCTAGTTATTGAGGCGAGTGCATGATTTTAAATTCTGGATGGAAATGGACTACTCTTCTGAAGGCTCAGTTAGCTGCTTTTTGAAGAACAGATCTATATTTATCACTTTGGCAGTTCTTAGTGGCTGATTTAGCAAAGGGAGCCTCTGATGGTCTACTATCTATTTCATTCAAAAGAACCTAATTCTACTATATTCTTTGTATACATACATACACAAACAAACAGATTTGCATACCTGTGAAGGAAGTTTGGGTGCCTACAGTGAGGCAACAGATACCACTAACTGAGACATTGCTCAAGTTTTTTTATGCATCTTTGCAAATTGGTTGAACCCATATGAGAGTAATATGTTCAACCAATTTGCATAGAGGATCCAGGATGGATTTTATGTACTTCCTCGTAAAAGATCTGTGGTGCCCCAAATTACACCTAATTCCAAGATGTAATAATTCTGAGTGGCTATGCTTCGCTCTACTGCTGTCAGCCCAGAACTATTCCCTTCTCTGGGATGCCAAGCTCAGAACAAGTGTGCTTTCCCTTCTCCGTTTGTGCAAATCATTTATCATGCACAGTCCTCAATCTTAACTTTTAGTAAAGGTTTTTTCTCTCTGATTTTCTAGAACACAAGATTTTCATTTAGACTAATTCTTTGGTTTATTTACTAGAACAAGTGAAACTATGGGACCAGAGATTATAAAAAGTCTGGGGATATCTAATCAGCCCATTCATCACTGTCACACACATTTCCAGAAACTACTCCAAAATTCCCAGCTTCCATCTACTCTCCTGGGAACTCTTCATCGTTTTCTGCCAAAGTGTCAGCAAAATAATCTATTCACATCATTTTGGATTAGGCTGAAACCAACAGTGCTGAAGAAATGAGGCCTGCAAGGCCACATCATCTATGGAACTGATTTTGAATTAAAAAGTATCAATTTATCTTTTTTGTTTTGAAAACAAAATATTTTATGAAAATATAAAACACCACATCAAAATTTTATATTTCCTCTTTGAGTATATTTGAAATAATAATGCCCTCAGAAAGATGCAGAAAATCTACATTATCTCTAAAATACATTATCTCTTCTCTGCTTTCTATTGGGTTTAAGCTTTCTCTTCCCATCTCCTAGGAGTGGATTTTTAAGTAGGGTATTTAATTGTTTCAAGGTCTTTAATTACCATGTCCTTTGGCAAAATAGAGACATCATGAAAGAACGTGTTTTTCAAAAGATCAAATTGGTGCAGTGTAGAAATATTTGCCATGCAAGGTCACAAAGTATCATTCTAAGATTCATTTATTTTAGCATTGTTTCTTGGAACTTCAGAGTTTCTAATGTTTCTGTACAAACACAGATGACAAATACAGTCCTATTTAGATTTTCACTCAACTGCATTTTAGAAGACAACTTAATGCAGTTTTTATTCTAGTTTTTAGTGTAGCTTAACTTCAATTAATGTTTAGGTGCCACAGTTTACTATTTTCAAAAACGTTTTTAAAAGTTTAAAAWATGTTACTGTTACAGTCCAAATTTTCAGTATCACATACCCACTTGACTCAGCAAATTGGGATATCCACTTGACTTTTAACAAATTGTTCTTCTTGTAAAATTATTCATTACACATTAAGAGCACATCATGTTTCGCTGAATCAGTATAGTGATCACTGCATCCACTAACCTTTCTCATACCTTATGCAGTGCTATAGTTTATTTCTTTTTCTGTTCTTCTCTCACTTTTCGCTAGGATTGTTAATAAATGCATGTTTCCATGTGTACTGGCTATGGACTGACTACTCCCTTCAGTATTTGTTTATTCCAGTTTAAATATAGGTTGTATGTTTGAGGTGGCCATAACTGTACATATTGCTTTCCATGTGGTCTATTACCCTTATAGTCACAATGGTATGGTTCTGATTTTAATTTGTGCAACCTTAGACATTTACAGCAAAATGGGCCCAATTTTCATAACTTCTAGGCATGCAACATTGGCTTTGCAAATGATCTCTGAACTAAGAATTCCCATACTGACAGCTACTTTCCCCAACAGTCTTTTTAATGTTCCAGTTTAAAAATTGCACCTCATTTCTAGCAGTCGTTTCTTTTCCCATCAGTTACTTTTAGTGCAAAGGAGACCAAACTTGCAACATACTAGACAGTAGACAAGTGCCTAAGTGCTGATCCGTAAACAATCTGGATTTAATGTTTGTTCACATAACCATAATCTCTTTCCCAGGGGGCATAACTTTACTTTTCTTTAATAATTAATGAAGAAGCTGACTTAAGAAAAATAAAATAAAACCTTCAAGGATCATTCAGCTGAGTCAATTCCTAGATCTACATGCCAAAAATTATAACTTGTCGGTTTCTAATAAGTAGAGTTTTATGCATAAATAACAGCTAATAGTACCTTCTATTTTCCAATTTAAAACAGAACATAATTTACAATGTAGAAGTGTATGTACCTTAATTTGGTTATCTTCCTGCAGTGCACATTCACTAAGTACTATCTAATGTCTACAGTAAATGAGATATAGGAATGACAGATTTTTGTCTCATTTCTTATATCACTACAATTAATCTCCAAACATCATTTATTATACATGCTGAAAGAAACAGAAATCTTATGAAACAACAGTTTGAAAGTATGTGATTAAAATTGTACCATAAAGCATTCATGGGCGAGAGGCAACTTAAGGTTATCCAGGCAAACTCAGTCTTGATTTTATTTTTAATCACATTTCCTCATTTTATGCATTTGATTTGTCAGAGTTAACACTTCTTTATGTAGCTTTTCTTTGTACAATATCCTAAGTCTAGATGTTTTTCTTTTAAGGAGTATGGAGCAAACAATTGCCAACACTGTGACTAATGACGACTCAACAGGGCTGTATAACAACCAACCTGAAGTGCCTCAGCAGAGTGTGACAGATAATGGCAGTAGGTTTCCATCCTTGGTGCGTGCCAACAGGGAGATGATGCACGCATTTCTGCTATCAGCTTCAGGGGTAGTTTGATAACAACAGAAAGGCATTGCAATGGCAACGCGGGCAGTGCCCCAAGTGCCTTGGCTGAGACATGCTGACTGAAAATGCAGTACCTAATTAGAGAACACAGTTGCTTGACTCTTTCAAAGTCTTCAGGGAATATTTACAGAATAAGATTTTTCAAAGTCTTACAGCCTAACTGAATTGGGGCAAACTTCAATGCCAGTTGAAGGCATTTCACTAACTTGATTGCTCCACTCCATCTTTGACATATTTCAAAACCCTGTTTCACAGGGTGGGAGGTTGTCAAGAGACTTAGGGACCTAAAAACATCAGATTTCTCTTTCATGTTGGCAAGACAACACTTTTCTCTAATCTTCTTGAGTGAAACAGTGAAATTGTATTCACAGATATTTTTAAAACTATTCAGCTTGAAACAGATATGTAGCCAGGAAAAAAAAATAAATATTTAAAACCTAACAAAGTATTAAGCAAGCTGAAAATAGGATCTTATAATTGGAAATGTCAGGACTCAATCCATTTTCTCACTAATGGATGTCCCCTATAACATTTTTCATTACAGGATGCTTTCCTGAATTGCTGTAAAAAATGCCATACTTTTAAATACACAAATCCACATCCAGCTGGGGAAGCCCTATGGTTACTACCCTAGAGAAGAAAACAGTCAGGCATTGCTGCAATAATAGTATTTCACATTTCTTTAGGACTTCACAGAGRAGACCTCAAAGAATTTTACAGTTCAGATATCTACAATCTAGAAGTGGATTGAATGCATGCTTACAAACAGAAAATCATATATTATGTATAGCAGCAGCTCACAGTCTGGGGCATTGTCATCACCAGTAATCCCACTATGGCTGCCAGTCAGAACATTGACCTGGATAATCTTCCCTACATGTTTATCTAGATAATGGCATGGTCTCTCTAACTTTCTCAGACCAGCAGCTTACAGTGCTTTGCCAGGTAATAACCTTTAATTATAGTAGCTCTAGAGAAATCATTAAGAATCTTTTCAAAACAGAATATGGTTGAAATCTCTTTACCTTCTGTCTTTCAACTGTAGAAGAAATAAGTCTCATTTGTTCCCCTTTAATTTTGCTTTGTAGATTACCTGGGTGATTCACACACAAATTGGCAGAAAAAAATTGAGAGGACAATTTCTTCAGTTGTTTCCAAACAACCATATTGTGCCCTCCAATATATAATAGAAGGCGGAAAAATTCAGTTTGCCAATAGAAAACTAGTATAAATGGAGGACCTGAACCTGCTTCCACAAAATTATTTTTATATGAGCAGAATCTTGTCTTAGCATATTGAATATATTGATCAGCAGCATACAAAGTGTAGTCTTTTGTATGTCCTTCCCTCCATTTTTCCTCCTCTTACATCTAGAAAAAAGATTAAGATAAAAAAAGGTAGGGATGGGTGTGTTAGGGACAGATGCCAGCTGTCCACTTTAACAAGTATCATACATCTGGAAAGAGATGCTGAAATAAAAAAAAAATGAATAGATGTTCGCTGTACAATGATGCTATTTATAAACTTTTCACATTGTCTTTCTGTTATACCTACCTTTGGGGGAAAAGGGACAAAATGCCCCTAAAAATCTGGTGGGTAGGAGAAGCAGTTTCTCTATGGAGTAAATAAGAAAAACTCAACATGTTATAAAACTGCCCACAAGTTAAAAGGAAGGTAAGAAAGTCCCTTAAAACAGTGATTTGCTTAACAGTACCAGCTGCTTGAAGCACACACTGAGTAAAGATCTTCCCTCCCATGCACAACCTATTTCAAGATTTAGGATGGACTCTTCTAGATTTAGGAGCAACTCTTCAACTTAATGTCAAAGCATCCTTAGCCTCATAACATTTCTCCAAACTGTTAAATATTTTTTAAAGGATGGGAAACTAAGAAGGTTAAATAAGTACACAGGAAGTCTGTATTCAGTGGTAGATCCTGTGTATTATGCACCTGCAAGAAAAAGGAAACATATACAGGTGTAGTTAAACTATGTAGCATCCCATGTCTTTATAAAACCAGCCTGTCTTTTATTCTATGCTTCTAGATAAATTAGGAGGAGGAAAAACACCCAGCTTGTAATAATTATAGCTGGAGGAAGATTCAATTTGTAGTACAGTGAACACACAAAGCTTGAAGTGCCTACAATTTTTTTGACATTTTCAGAAGTAAAATAACTCAGACATGAATAAAACATCTCCACAATACATGGATGCTCAAAATAAAGCACTATTAAAAACAATTGAGTGTGCTAAGGTTATTGGGTTAAAAAAAAAAAAAAAAAAAAAGAAAAAAGACAAGAAACAGCAACAATCAAAGACAAAAAAAACAAGGTTAAAAGGATCACATTCACTTCAAGGCTACAATAATTATCAACTCAACAGTTTGCCTACTGGCAAAGACCTTGTTTCAAAGCTGACCACACAGACTACCAGAACAGGCTCCTGGGGATGAAAATAAAATGAAGAGTAACTGACTTAACTGATTTTGTTTGTATTCCTTAAGCTATGAGGCAACTTACTAGTCAAAAGCCATCCTTGAAACGTATTTAATTAATATACATATGCATTTACATTTAATATATAATTTATATTAAAAGAACACACCAAGAGAGACGAGAACCTAGCTTTTGAAAAATAACCATAGACAGACAACATAAAACAATGCTTGTCTCCCCCAATACTAGAACACTCAGCATTCACAAATTTTACCTAGTAAAACTCTGATTTGATTAAAATTCTAGGACGACTTCTTCTGAGTAGTTCCCTGCCAGTTTTCACATATTCTAGAACTGCTGTCTCACAGGTGCTGGCCCTTTTCTTTCCTTTCGCATCATCTTTCACAAGCCTTCCAGCTCCTGAGGTGAGCCTCTCCCATCATTCTGCCAATGCGCATATAGGAGTTATGCCCCAGCCCTTGGTAAATGAGCTGCTACATATTGAGTTCTGCTGGCAGCCGCCGCTCCTGCTGAAGGTCATGCACCTGGGAGGGATGTCTTTACAATTTAATCCACTGTATGCTGAGCTCTGAACTGAAATGCTCTTCACACTTTTCAGCATCAGGTCCTCCTGAGGATGAAATGGATGTCAAGTAGGGTGGCCTACCTTGGCCAATTTAGGAAAGGAATAAATACAGGCTAGGACAAAGTGCAAACAGATATTGGGAAAAAATTGCAGAGTAAGTGCTACACTACTGAGCTGTATTTTAGATAAACGTGTATGGGGGCAGTAGTCAGTTTAATCACATTTAGCCTAGAAGTTAGCAGATAGGCTAGGAAAGGTGGTTTTGTTTGTTCGTTTGCTTTTTAGCTTGTTGTGGTAGCTTTTTACCCAGCTCAGGCTGTACCAAGCAAACATGGCACTCCAAATTGAACAGAAAACTTATTTTTCCGAGTGTCATCTAAAAGGTAAAAGCAACAAACATGCTCTACAAATTACATTAGATGGTACACAGGTACTTATGAAATACTGTAAACACATTTTATAGCACTGTGACAACTTATCTGTTCCAAAACACTGTGGTGAACTAAGGCAGAAATATCAGCCCAGAATGTATAAAACATGATTTAGCATTTTATACCATTATCCTACGTAAGTAAATTCTGAAAAAGACTCTTTTTTTGCATAAAATACAGTTTTTCTCATTCCAGTTTTTCTCCTTTGTATTTCGATAGGGGACAGAACTAATGTTAAACACTAAACCCTCTCTTATCTCTTCCAGTTTTTGCACATACAAAAACCCACCTTTCATATTCTTGTGCTACCAAATGTATTGGCTTTGAATCAGCTATATTATTTTTTATAGAAGTCTGGGGGTGATTTCTGTGTGCATTTTCTTGGGCCAAGATCTAGTGTTTGGTAGATGTACCAGAGCTAGGCTCTGCCAGCATGTGAAAAGAAAACATGTACATGATAATCATTGGCTTTAAGGTAGGCTACAACTTCATCATCAATAAATGGTAATTGAGGTAAATTGAATACAGTGCGCTTATTTACAGTAGTGCCATCTTAAAAGAGTCAAGGAAACGAAATTCTCTCTGTTCAGTTAAGAACCATGGTGAGTAAATCAGRAGCTCCAGATTCATAGGGGTTTTCTAGATCCCAATTCAGCTCATGTATCTGAAAATTTRCCAATTCATTCCCAATGTATTTTCTCCTGTTCATTCATAAATGTTATCTGTCTCCCAGCTGGGCTTCCTGTGTATGTTCTTGATAAAGTCATTAGATACAAAATCCCTGTGTATTTACAAAAATTTTTCTAAAGAGATTTTTTCCTATTTAAATAAAACAAATGTTGGGTGCCTATTCACCATTATATGAACACTGTGATCTGTCCCTACCACAAAACTGTTTCAGCAAATCACTGCAAATCCCACCAGTGGGCTCAGCTGTAACCCAGTTGCTCTACATGCTGGTCTTTTGTAGTCCGGTAAGCCAGATGACTCCCAAGCCACAACAGAGAATCTCAGTAAGAATAAAGAGGAGCCATGGGCRGTTTGAAAGGAATTATTTTGTCTTGAAGATCTAAGTGAGGGGAAAATAAACTTATGAATTGCAGCTGACCAAGTCCAATTTTGCAAAGGAGTACCTGTTCCTACTTTAAAGGTTGTCACTAACTTCATGGCCAAATGCCAGAAAGTCTTTAAGCATTTAAAAAAGGTGGTACATCTGCTAGCTAGACAATAAATTGTTGTCTCTTCTGATTGGCCTTGCACCATCTCAAAAAACTCTGTTATGAGGATGACATGAAACAAAATAACCCCCAGCCTCTGGTACTTACCTATGCATCCAAGCATTTCTATTAAAATATCCAGATCTCCTAGATGGTTGCCATGCCTGTTCCTTGCATTCTGTGGTGGTCAACAACCAAGTACCAAACCAATAGTTAACCACCATATCATGGTGGATATGGCTAAGTCCTGTTCTGTGAAACATTTTCATCCCTTAAGTCCTTATGTACGCTAAAGGAGCTCTTACTCATTTGGAGCTATTCCACAGAAAGGATACGCAAGAAATACATGGTAACTTGCTTGCAAACAAATCAGTGCACCCTTACTGTGGTCCATCCTCAAAGGGATGTTGTCACTCACCTACTAGCTAACACACAGCTATTTCAACTCCCCTAAACAATGTTTACAACATGGTCATTGTTGCCATTTGGAAGGAATGGAGAGAGGCAACCTGGACTTACTCCTAATCAGGCCAGGCCTTTTGGAGAAGAGTAACAGGTCCCTGAATAATTGCTGGAATGAAGCTGTTCTTGACGAGCCACAGTTGGGAGGACAGGAACATACCTTGAAAAACTAGGAAAGCAAATCAAAATCAGTCTCCTGGATAACTCAAGATTACTCAAAACAYGGAAACTATTGCTATTGACTTTGTCTTGTAGACTGTTTGTGTATTTTCTTTTGGTATACAAAATTTAGTCTCAGCTCATAGAAGGTGACACAATGTCATGGAGCCATTATCTTCAGGTGGCTGGGGCACACCTCTACAGAGCTCTGACAGCTCTGTGTTTGCAAAGGCTGCAGCTGGGGTGCTCTTCTTAGAAGCACAAACCTCTGCAGAACTCAAAATGGAAGATGGAGACTGACTATGATTTTTTCTATCTGTTTGCTCTTGCCAGTGTTATGTAAAGACAGAGGGCTTTTTTTTTTGCCCCTTAACAATAATCTTTGAAATTATAGAAACCACTGATTTCACTTTTAATGTTATTATATCTTCAATGCCAGTTGCTGTAAGAACTAAACTACATATTATTGAATATTTTTTAAGTGTTAAATGAGCTCATTTTATTATGGAGCCCTGTAGATTTATCTGTATAAACTTCCTAGGCATGTGTAACTCATAATCTCTCTGGGTCTATGATAATTTAGCATCTGCTGTTTTCTTATAATGCTCTAGAGTGCCAGCCTATGTACCTAACAATATGTTTATAGTTTCATGTACTCCAGATTAAGAAAATTGCCAGTTTTCTTTCAGTCACATATAGACACACAAAATACCTGTAAGCACTTCTGTTTCAGTGAAAGTTATCACTGTTTTTCCAATTAAAAAAATGGGATAGTAATTTCTTTCTGTTTCAAAAACCTGAAGAAAAACAGAGGCCGCAAATCACGTGAACTGACATTAACCAAATAGAGAAGCATCCATGTATGCAGCAAGATGACTATTTTTGCTTTTAGAAGAAGGCTATTACCATCAATAACTTTGGATGGTAAATTCCTTTTATTTTACGCTAACAGTCCAGAAAGCAGGTTTATAAAACAGCCATTGATGCAACTTTCTGTGAGACCAGTGTGCAAGAATTAATGTGCCAGCAAAAACCAGATGCCTTTATACGAAGCTAGCAGGACTGCCCATGGCGGCATAGTCCTCCACAGCAGGGAAAAGATCAGAGCTGGGACCTGGCTGCTCTTGGTGGGTACGGCTGCCTCAGCCATCTGCAGGGTAGCAGGGGCTCTGCGAGCGGCTGCCACGTTACATCAGAAAAGTCTCTGATCTGGAAACCTCTCTTTTTGACTCCCACTGCTTTCTGGTGTCTCAACCACAGGCCAAAGTAGGCATGTCTGCTTCCTGCAACTGTTTTTCTCTGTCTAAGCATGCTGTAATTCTCAAGCCATACAAAATGGCAGGAAAATATTTTTATTTGTTTTTATCAAAGGAAAAGGTTTTCTTGTGCAGGGACAGCCATTCTACTAATTCCCTATCAGCAAGGTAAGATTTCCGGGTAAATAACAGGAACCCCTTCTCACCTGGAGATGTAGTTTAAAAAAAAATCAATTTTTAATTTTAATTTTTACCTTGAAAGAAAAGCGTTTCAACATTTTAATTTAAAAAAAAAAAGTTAAGAAAAAGATCCTCTTCACTAAGGAAATTTCTTCTCAAACTTAGAGAAAATCACAATACTGAACAACACTATGTAATTGTTAGTCACTGTAATATCCAGAGATACTATAACTGTAATGCAATAGGATTTACCAGCATATACCTATTGTAGCATCAGTTTGAAAGCTCCAAACCTATGTACATATAAATTATTCTAATGAGTGGTAAGTCGACAGGGAACATCTGCTCTAGCTGGTGAACCCACTAATGTGATCCACCTGTCGCTATCTAGGTCATTACATAGCTGTAATTGTGAATTGCTGTAATATTTTTGGCACATTTACAAAGCCCCAAGTTGCACTAACAGATTGAACTGAGGTTCAAGATTAATATACCTCTTTTTTTTGTTATCCAGTATGCATATTTACAATACTAATTAAGGCCACCGGGACAATACCAAGGAAATTTCTTTCAGCATCATTTTGCAGTCTTTTTTTCAGTTAGATGCATTTTAGAAGAAATTTCACTATATTTGCCACAAGTAAGAAGACAAGTGTGGGCAGATAGTTGTCACGAAGTATTGGTTCAGAGATTGTTTTAGAGCACTAGTTTTCACATTGTGTCTTCCTATGTGTCTTTCTGTTTATTCCCCCCTACTTTCTCTGTACCAGTCAGCCCAAAAACTTGCTAAAACAAAATGCTGTTAGCAGTAATGTCAAGACTCAGAACTTAATCTGAATTTTTATATGAAATATAAAACCAGACAAACCAGAAATAGTCTGGCTAAGGATTCACTGCTTATAGCAAAGTATATTGTCATTAAGAAGGTAAGAGCCAACCCACCTTGAGCCTCTAAAAAAGAACATTACGGTTATGTCACATGCACCTCAGAAAATGAAAGTTCTCTTGCACAAATGATGCACATCATGCTTTTAAAAGGTGAAAGCCCTGATATCTTAYAGTATACTTTTCAGTACTGTGGCAAAAGCACTTAACATTTCTGCATATATAGAATACTATTATTTCTGAGGAGATGGGTAACATATCAGCATAAACCTATTAACATGTTATAGTCGGAACATTGGCCTGAAAACTGGAACATCTCAGCTCCTTTTTTGGATGTATAGCGATTATTTATTGCCAACYTTTAAATGATCTTCAGCATTCAAAAGACTTTGTTCCCCATTTATAAATAAAAGACACCATACATTATCAACAATAGGGTTTCACCTGGTATAACCATTTTTTGTGATACTTAATACACCAAAGAAATGTACAAGCATAATCCAGAGAAAACTATTCCAAAGGTTTTACTATACCATGCTGTAAGTTATCCATAGGAAGTATTTTAAACAACTTCCTACCTAGCTCTAAAGGGTACACATTGAATTCTTGGTCTGTGTAGAAGTTAAGGCAAGGCAGACACAGACAMACAATAGTTTCTTTTTCTTGCGTCCTTTTTATTTCAAAGACAAAACTCAGTAGCTCCCAAGTTTCTCCATCTTCCAAATTTCCAGCTAAGAAGCCATTCTGTTTTATCCACTGATAATAAAATATCTATGATCTGGGCAGAGAAGAAGTGAAAAATTATCAAAGTAGAAGATTTTGTTCAGAGACAAGCTAAAAAACAAATTGAGCTACCCTAGTTTAAAAGAAAGGAGAATTAAGCTGTTCTGTACCGTCAGGTCCCTGGAGCTCAGTGGGAGCAATAGAGGGGGTTATAAAGAAAACACTAAAAAAGCGTAAGTAGGGGAAACTTGGTCACTCTAACTGGACTCCAAGAAATTTCAATCTAATACTTCTCCTAAAACTTAAACTTGGAGCAGCAGGTGTTGGATGAACTAGTACCTAGTACCTTCTCCTACTGAATCCCAGTTGTAACCTCACGGAACAATGGGCTTGTTTCACTGCCAGGCAAGTGCCCAAACTCCTAACTATTGACTTCTCTTTGGTGACAAATCTCTCTCTTCCTGTCCCACCCCTTTAGGATATCATAAACAAACCTTCAAAGGGCTTTGGGGTAATCCCAATTTAGGATGAGACTGGTTTTGACAATAAAAAATAAACCATAGACTCTTTCAAGAGTAAATTACTATCACCATTCATAGACACATTGTGCATTAAATTGTGTCTACATTAATAAATTGACATAAAAGGAGAGGATCTGTTACTGAAGAAGGTAACTGCTGAAGCTTATCTGTCTATAGTATCTACGCTTCTATTTTGGGATAGTTTTAGTCTTGTGTCCTGATTGAAATTTTCCCCAACGCTGTCCAAAGGCCAAATTGGTTCACAGCCTTATGTCTCCTTTAGGCAGATGTAGCACACTTAGAACACATCTGGTGATAGGCTTCTAGTTTAGTTTCCTCCAAAAGCAATCCAGCTAGTATGAACCAAAAGACCTCTGCAAATCAAATCAACAAGATTCATTAAGCCAGGTTGATCAGGGGCTTCACGCCAGAACTGCAGCACTGCTCAGAGTCACAACACCATGTTGACACCACCTTAGGGTTCATCTGCATTAAGGGCTTAGTCTGGATCAGGAATGAGTGTCCCAGCTATCCCCTCTTGCKTGGTTTGCATGTTGAAATGATCCCGAGGCACCTGAACTAGATTGCTTTCATATGAAACTAGACTAGAAGTTGCTCTCCAACTGCAAATAGACATTTAGTCCATATGACAAGATTAAAGCTACTGAGAAGTAAAAATAAATCCCTGAAATACCTACAGTGTGAATATCAGTTTCTCAGCACCACTGCTTTGTTCTAGAGCTSTGTTCCTACCCGTCTAAATTATGTAATATAGCCATAGCTTCAAAGTGTTAAAATTTCACCTGAAAGTTTTTCAGTGCTGGWTCGCATTTTGGATTACCAAAGCTTCAAAACAGATCTTCCTTTTTTCCCACCCCTAAGATTTCTTCCTTATGAAAGCTATTTTGTATACCTTAGCAATAATCTGACAACTGGTGGGTATTTCTTATCACTCCAATGTCTTTTATTAGTGTTCATGCAAATTCATTAGTTTTTAATCTTTTCTAACTACAAACTCTTTGTTAAGGTAAAACATTGAAATGTTAGTGAGATATGAAATCTCATTTTAATTAAAAAGGGATTAATTACACATTTCTTTTAAAAAAGATAAAATTAAACACAAGCTAAAGGTACGTTTAATTAAAAGAGTATGAGTTGATAGACTTTACCTTC
This sequence comes from Phoebastria nigripes, assembly GCA_035582835.1. Lineage (NCBI taxonomy): Eukaryota > Metazoa > Chordata > Aves > Procellariiformes > Diomedeidae > Phoebastria > Phoebastria nigripes. The sequence continues at coordinate 615,140 of JAYKAV010002823.1, forward strand.
TTCCTTCACGTCACAGTACTGTTAAATTTCTTAAGTTTTCAGGACAGTAGCAGAAACAAACAAAATATTGCTCAATTGATAGAAAGTTACTTTACTAAGACAATGATACATAACACCTATTGGTATGTTTAAGTTGGTTCTGATGTTATCTACTTTCATAAATGAAACAGACTCTTAATCAAGATTTGGCATATAAGTAGAGGAGGTCCTGAGTTTCATACGAAAAATTAAAAATAAAACAGGCTCTATTTTGTTGATGTTTTTAAAGGTCCACTTTCAAATTGAAGATTACTTTTCTGCATGGAACACCTACTAAATTTATACTATAACTAGGGTGAGTTAATATTCCCTCCCCATTCTGTATATTGTTTAAGCTGTTGTGGTCTTATTAATTGATCTCCTGTATAATGCTAGAGTACATCTGACAACATGACAATTAGATATCAATATAATTTCATGTGTTTGAGTTGTCCCTATAAATTCAAAAGCAGTGCCCATGCACAAAACATACTGAGCACTTGCCTTTCTGCATCATCAAGGCATTCATTGGCAGTTTATATTTACTTTGAAGACCCAGGCAGTCCTCTCTTCCCACTTTTTTAAATACATTAAAAATATTGCTATTATATGAAGAGCTTTTTTCAAATAATGATACATTTCTAAATAACCTCTCTTTAGAAGTTATAACATGACAGTCTTCTTTAAAGAGTTAATATTGTTACCACAAGATTTTAAATAGACTTCAGGCATAAAAATGCATCTTTCCAAACATTTCAATTATTTTTTATTTTTATTATTATTTTTATTGATCCAATCTTTCCAAGAATTGAATGAACCAGYGTGGAACTGAGAAGAGCTACAGGCATAATTTATTTTTTAGTTGATTGGTCAAACCACAGTTGAAAACCAAACAAGATTTTTAGACTTTTTTTGGTGGAGGGAGATATATAAACCCTACCTTTATTAAATATAAATTATTTTAAAGGAAAGCCTCATTTCAAAATGAAAAAACTTCTCACTTCAAAACTGTTGAATAAAGATTTTTCGGCTTTTTCTAGTTTCCCCTTTGCTCTTCTTCAACATGACAAGTTCAACACCTTCTCGCTTCAATGTTTCAGTTGGCCTAAACATGTTAAAATAATTTTTCCATTTAAAATTTTCCTAGTTCCTAACTGAGCAACTTCCGCTCTCTGCTAGCCTGTCATAAGATTTACTTTATTAAAGCACTGAAGTACGTGCCAATTGCTTGTCAAATAAACAGTTCTATTGGTTTCAGTGGGAATCTTCACAAAGACATAGAAACATATTGCTGAACCATGGCCATGTATAAATACAAGCCCTAAGTAAATACGTTGATTTTAAAGTAAAAGTGCTTTAATTCCTCCCAATGTTACTATGTCATCAGTACTTACTTTTTCCCCAGAAATGTTTGTCATTTGTAGTCCTAATGTAGTACATTAACGGACTTCTTCTGCAGTATGACTAATGAGTGCCAAAAGAACACACCTGTGATGGCCAAAATAAATTCCTCCAATATTTTTTCCCTATATTTTTACATGGGAGAGAATTTTGAAGGATCAAACCATAGGAGATCTTCCCACATAATTATATGGAAATAGGTCTGGAAGGAATCTACAGATATCGCCTTCTCTATGCTTAAATTTTACCTTTGAATTATTCTTTGGATCTGGGGAAAATCAATTTGAATAAACAAAATGGGTTGTGCACAGGTCATTCCTCTTGAGATTCTTAGTGTGTTTGAATCACCACACTTCAGTAATCAGAGGTGTACAATTTTTAGCATTGATTATCTGTTTAATATAGCAGCACTTATTGATCCTTCAATGCAGCTTTCAGATTTTGAGCCAGTCATGCATTTTTTTACTTGAAACGTAGGCTCAGAGTCATAGCCCCCCATTTGCCTGAGTTCAGAGCCTAATCACTCTTCTATAGCTGAGAGAGGCACTTTGCAAAGGAAGGCCATTCCAGAATTCTAATTTAGCATCTTCTTTTAAGTATCAGATTCAGTGGGAGGATCCTATGACCTGGCCCATAGTTTTCTGCACTATACAAACAGGGTTTTTGGAGGAGAGAGCCTTCCAAGCGCTCTGAAGGTCTTCAGTTCTCTAGAATTTAAAGTGAATTTTTAATTTCTTCTTTTCTCTGGAGCATAAATGTCATAAACTGTGTTTCCACACAGGTGATATTGGCCCTGTATTTTGTTTATGAATTCATTCTGATTTTATAAATTTACTCTGCAACTTTTATACAATACACAAAATAWTTTTTCTCACTGGCCTGTCATGATGAATTTTTGCAGTCCTGTCATTTTCTGGCAATCTTCCACTTCCAACTATACAGTTTGGAAACRTTTTATTTGACTTTCATTGGTAAATCAATGAAAAGGTTGCTTTTCTGACATCTCAGACCATATGAATCATTTTTAACATTCTCAAAGTGCTGCCAGGGTATGGACATTTTATGCCTTCTGCCTGGAACTTGAAAAAAGTAGGGGATGTTTATTTATTTTGTTATGGCAGACTAAAAATGTTGTAATCCCATAGTCTAGGTACTTTACAGATATGAGAATGAAAGTGATGTATCAAGATAAGAGAGGATTAAGCCCCGGAAGTACTGAAACTTTACTTATGTGTTAGTTGATTGATAATTTTTAATCAAAGTAACAAAAATTCTCTTGGAAATTTTTCCAGCTCCTCCCACAAGGATTAAGAGGCCATGTTCACTATACTTAAGGGCCAAAAATTAGGCCTTTAAATCTGATGTGAAACAGCCTTAAATGTATATTCCATAGATAATTTATGAAGGGATAGTGGGCAAAATTATATATGCAGAAATAGTAGCATTTCAGTATTCCGGAGTTTGATGGCACTCACATAATTTGTTTTATGTAGGATTTTGGTTAATAAATGCTCTAGTGCAGCTTTCTCCATTGTTCCATTCTATGCAATATAATCCAACATGCTGAATCTATATAAAACTCTAAAAGGGAACACCTCGTTATTATAAATTTAACCACATTGATAATTTTTTTTCTTTCTGCTACTCAATTTTCTCCTTATGTGTTTGTTTTGTTACTTCTTTAAAACACTCCAAACTCTGTTTTTCCTTCTCAGTGAGTCACCAGGTAGAAAGCAACACCTTAATCTAATTATAGAAATTAATCTTGATCTCAGAGAATTTTCAGATTACTATTAATAAGCAAGACATTGAATTCAACACTCAGGTTTTGAAAGAAGATAAATCTAAGTTTAATCAGTTAAAGTGAAATAAACTGGTATAATAGCAAAATTTCTTAAAATAAAATATGATGAGATTCTAGGTCAGCTCCCTCACCATTTTTACCGTTTGACTCCAAAATATGAGAGGTGGATATGTCTAAGTGCTAGGCAGTGATAAATTGGCAATCATCTCCACCTAGTAACCTTCTGCTATAAAGGTTTCCTTCCCTCACATGGGTTATTCCTCCACCCCTCTCCATGTAAACCCCATAGCTTCAAGGTGTTTTGCTGCTCAAGTTCTTGTGTCTGTAATATCATACAGGTAGGGATGAAAGCCCTGTAAATTTTTTTACAATAAAAGGAAAAATGACAGATTAGGTCAACAAAGGTAATATAATTTGGCTCATCTGAATTAAAGTATGGGGAGAGGTTAAAACAAATGATTTTCACTGGAAAACAAAAAAGTTCAGTGTAACTAAAATAAAGCCTACATTGTAGCAAGGATCGATAAATCTCCTACCTTTGCAATTCCTGTTTCATGGTGGTAAGAGCCTTAACATCTGCTGTAAGAGCCTTGAAAATTATCTTCTTTCATTTTGAATGGAAGTCAATGAAAATAATCCCAGGAAAAAGGATTATTCATATTCAGAGTTGTAGGATCAGAAAAAAAGAGACATGTATAAAGAATCCTGACAGAAGCAATATTATTTGGTCTTCGTTTATTTCTACAGAAAACAGTACTGGAAACCCACACATATTCCCTTGCCCAAGAYTACAGTTAACAGAAATAGGTGCAAACTAGTTTAATGAATGGACAAAGAAAAGGGAACAAAAGTAATGGATAATGATGCTGAATATGAGCTGGAAATTTTGGAAAGCAATTTTTCCCCTGTCAGAAATGAAAAAGTACTGTGTCTCTCTCTGTCTTACTCAGCCTAGCTGTGATGGTGGGGCCGATGTCTTCCTTTTGGTAGCACAGCATGTATGAGCCACTTAAACGCCCTGACTTACATGATGGTAGATCAGTCTTGCTGTTTAACTGCTCCATGTTATTACGTATGCAAACAGCCCCCAAAGTGAAAAATACAAGTGAATTCAAGCTATACTCCTGTCTGACTTCAAAGAAACTAGTCAATGTGACAATTACACAAAAATGCTGGAAAGAATGTTATTCATTACAAGGATGAAAAAAAAAAGTTCCTACCCACGTGAAGTCTTACATGTTCTGTGTTAAAACTCTGCATTTCTATTAATAACCTCACCTACTGCATAAYGTCAGTATATTTCCAAGGTGCATGTTGTTTTTCTGCAGACAGCCTCACTTATGGTGGTATCTTAGTTCTGATCTCTAGAAAATGGACTGAGATCCCACTGCATTAWTTTTTTTTTTAAATTTTTACAAAGAGAACGGCTTGGACAGAAATGTACTGCCTTGTACATATCAACATTTTTTATCTGACAATCTAAATACCTTAGATGCGTGCTAATTAAAAAAACCTAAACCATAACTGGATAAATCGTAATTACTATCATCAAAGTATCTCCTGCTTTTTGGGGGATTCTATCAAGCCTAAAAGCATTACTCAGGAGTGTAGAGAGTTGTTTCTTTGGCAATCTGAATGACACTGTTTGAGCTTTGTCTAAGCAAAAAGAGTAGATTCCTTATCTGAAGGCTCCTATTCAAAGGTTTCTTATTCATTAGTTTTATTTTTATTATAGGTCTCTCAAAAAATTAATGCCTGGTTCCATAGTGCAAGTTATTAATTTTCTCCTTCAGTAAATCAGTTATATAAATTAAAGATTTAAACATCTTTATTACATTCTGTAACATTTGCAGGCATTGATAAAACAGCTTTCTACCTTGATCCAGCTGTATAATGTCAAAGAACAGCAAAATTATTTTGGTTCGCAGAATTATTTTGGTTCACAAAATTATTGTGAACCAAAATACAGCCTGGAATTCGTAGTGCCATACCTCTGTCTTCTGTTCAAGAAATGTTCATTTTTGATAACTGATATAGATTAAGTCCTCTAACTAGAAGATTAGACTGGATAGTGATGCAGGATTGGTGACTTGCATTGACTCTGCATATTAGATATTACCACAGAATATGTAGCTAAATGGGATTTATGGGTAGTGGCTTAATTGTTTTGACAGGATAGTGATGAATGCACATTTTTTATCAACTTTTTGAAAGCATATTGTGCCGCACAGTGAGATATGCTGTGACTGGCACACTGCAGACATTTTCCACAGTACAGGAAGCTTTTTGCAATCAAATGCTGCAATGAATAGATAGAAATGCTGCAGCTCAATTGAAAACGGTCAGCTAGTTCCATAAGAACAGATGGAATAAATGCCTGTGATATTAGGAATCTAAAACATCTATTTAAGCTGAAAAATCTGTACGTGAAGTTATAATGTTTTTGAATAGAGTAACAAATTATTATTTTTTATCTCCCTTATTATTCTGAGCTGTGGTGCTTGGAGCACATACATCTGTTTAATTTATAGCCGAACATATTTTACAACCTACGAGCTAAGACTGTGTTGTAGCATAGACAATAGTTAACACTGGTAACACTAAATTAGAATCATAGAACCATAGAATCATTTAGATTGGAAAAGACCCTTAAGACCATTGAGTCCAACCATTAACCTAGCACTGCCAAGTCCACCACTAAACCATGTCCCTAAGCACCACATCTACATGTCTTTTAAATACCTCCAGGGATGGGGACTCAACCACTTCCCTGGACAGCCTGTTCCAGTGCTTGAAGTTCCCATTCTTGAGAGAATGGGGAACATTCTAGGGGTAAAAAGCCCTTTTGCAGGTGCAGAGGGCTCCTGTGAATTTTGAGGGGGCATGGAGGATTTGAGCGCCCTCAGAAAGGGGAAAACACATGGAGTCTGAGAGGAAACACATAATCTTTCTTCATCTGAAGAAGATGCTTAGCATGCAGTTTCTCTAGCAGGTAGCCTTCTGAAGTCAACAGGAAATACCAGCCTAAATTTCTTGCCTCTCAAGAATATTTTCTGGACTTCATCTTTGGTAACTAAGCTAGTGCTTAATAATGCCTGCAGAAAGACTTCTGCCATACTGTATGGTACCTGAGTTCTCAGTTACAAATGGAAAAACAAAGAGGCAGTCTAAAGAACTTACTTGTGCACATAATGTTAACTATGAGGAGAAATCCYTATACTTCATTCATGCTAGAACAAAATGCACATCCTCTGAGTTTCTGTTATTAATTGCTTTCATGCCACAGTGGTTCTATCCTTGGTTAGCAAGCAGATTTAAACCATTATGTAAGGATAGAAGTGAATAAAAACTTGTAGACCAGTATGATATAGAAGACTGGTTTCCATGAAACAATAAATTTAGGGTATGAGAAACAATAGACAATTTCACAATACTGTTTCTTCTGCAAAATAGTTTGATCATACTGTATTTCCTTCATTTATAGATGATAATATAAAAATATACTTACTGTTGATGTTAAAAATGGAAAACAAGGAAACATATTAATACAACATATTGAAGTCATGCAATAAATTATTTTTGCATGACTTTTGTAGTCCACTCAACTTCAGAATGCTAAAGTTTTTTGACCTGGAACTTTTTATCTTGTAGATAAAAAGATGGCTGCTTAAAATTCTTTCTTATCTAACAAAACCATCATTAAGTGAGAAATCTGTAAATCACACGGAAAAGCTACTGTAAAATACCTTAACGTGTTTCTAGCTTTAAAAATATCTAACATATTTTCCACCAAAAATATTATATAGATGGGACTGTAAAATATATGACAACACAAGCTCTCTGATTAGGGTGTTTCGTATGATGAGTGCACAAGACTTTTGATCATAGCACAAAGGAACTTTTATTTAAGCAACAATCTGAAGATGTGCTTTCAGTATTATCTGAAACCACAGTTTTTTAATTTTTTCTATACAATGATCCTTTGATATTTCAAGAGTCCTGATAAAGGAGATAATGGCTGGAAAAATGGAGAAAAAGACACTGAACTTTCTGTTCAAAAAGGATTTTTCAGGAAGGTGCTTTTACTCTGATTCAAAGCTATCTTATAGAAAAATAGTATCTACCAGCTCTGAATTTTAATAATGAATAGCCATGCCAGAGGCTACTTTTGTCAGTCCCTCTTGTACCTGGCTACTTTACATAGTTCTGAGCTCTTCAGTACATCAAAGTGAGTATGAAATCTCGAAATACGGTGCATAATCTCAGTGTCACTGTTTGATTTTAGTAATGGAAATACTTCAAGTGGTCATTRCTGTTGAACAAAGATATGAGGAAAAGCAAAAAGGATGCATTCAAAGATGTTGTGTGAATAGTTAAAATGCTACAGGAGTGCATCATGATTCCTTACTGATTTTTGCAAACTTTCATTCTATAGAAGGCATGAGTAAATAGCTCAGCTGCATTTTTTGTTCATCATCTTCTGCTTGGATTACAGCAAAGAAACAAAACACACTGTCTGAAAAAAGATCAACCTTTAAGAAAAAAAAAAAAAAAGAAAACAACAAACAAACCAAACAAAAACACTGCAGAGAATTTCAGTGTTCCTTTGACTATCAAAATCATCTGCATCTCATCTCCCTGTGCTAGCTTCCATATAATCACTGCATCAGCTCTGAGGCTCAAGTTCAACAGAATATCGCTTTATGTTCTGCTCTAAAGGCATTGAACAGTGCTTTGAGCAAAGTGGAACAAAGAATGAAAGAGAACTAGTTTATTGAAAAAGAACTAGTTTATAACTATGAGTTTACCAGCAAGCTCTGAGCAGTCAAGGTCCAGAGCTTTCAGCTCTGACCAGAGCAACAGAGGTTATTCAGTAATTACTAGAAGTTATCCTGAATAATCAGTTTGGTGCTTTCTGCAAAACTTACCAGTGATAACAGTGCCTGTAGATCTTTTCACTCATTACAGAGCAATAATAGGCATTATTTTTGCCTTCTTAACATAAACTTCAGGAAATGGACAAACTACTGTCCTTTCTCTTCCCGTGGTTCCGTACAGTTGTTTTTCCACAGCTTATTTTTCCAAAATAYATTATTGAGGCTGGCAACAAGCCAGGGATTGCTAACACTAAAGGCAAGCTCATGATAGTCTCTAGCACTAGAAAATTCACTTTAAAATCATGTTGAAACTTTCCAAAGCTCAATGCTACCAAACAATTATAAAGCTAATATATGATTAGGAACGCCTTAGGAGGCATATTTAGGAATTGTAAAATAATAAAGTATATGATCATCTTGGTGGATAGAAATGAATATTACTTGGGTAATTAGAAAATACAAGCCTTATAAGCTTTCTAATTCTCTTATAACTGAATCCAGAAAACCATCACAGGGAGTTTTGAAGTGTCCCTCAATAAAACAGAAACTAACTTTGGGCTAGTTCCTATAAAAGTCACCTGTCATTACATGGGGGCCTATAATATTTTAGGAACAAACTGAACTGTTAAGGATGMAATATTAGTCACTAGTGAACGCAAAGGAATAACTAAAAGAACAAAGTAGATATTGGAGAAAATAGATTTGTTTTAAATGGAACTGTTTTAAAAATGAATAGATCTGTGGAGCCATACTGCCACCACCTTTACAGACATTAATGTAACATATTTAACTGAATATTTGGCAATGCCTGGGTAAAATTCCATCACAACATACTGCATCTAAGCCAGAAGTGTTCAAACTCCCCAGCCTAAATGCTCCCTTCATTCAACTTCTGCTTGAGGGCTGATATTACAGGGAAAATAAACTTGCATCTACACTGCTCCAGTAAAAGAGTGTCTGTAAGGTCATTTCTCTGCAGAGCCTAGAGAAGAAAAAAATGGTGGCCCTTCTCCCAGTCATCCTCTTCATGATCAACCCCCTTCACCAGTCTCCAGAGAGAGGATACCCTCTGCAAACCAACGGTTGAATCCCTCACTGAGGTAGTTATTGTATCTGCCTGCTGCCTCCAATCACTGTAAGGACACAGTGGCATGTAAACATTCATCACCACACATGTACTTCTGGCAGATCAGAGAAACTGACCCAACATTTAAACAAAGTCAAGTATAAAGAAAAAGTGAAGGTTTTGCAGCAGTTTTCGTCCTGTTTTTTGATTTCACGCTTTACTTTTCATAAAACACTAGAAAAGCCCCATTCAAGTCCCCCAGTTGGAAATGCTCCTCCATGAGAGGGTGTCCCAAGAACACCTGATCTCCCATCTCCTTTTCCACCCTCTGCCCAGAAAGTCTGTCAGGGATTTCCAGCCACCGGCAGCTACTGTACTGCTCCCAAGGGGTTCTTACCATTTTAATTCTAACACAGATGAGAAAAGCAAAAGAAAGAACTGTTGCCAATTGTGGACTTTCAGATATATTTCCTTTTCTCTAGCTCCAATAGTAGCTTAAGAGCAGGAGAGGCTTTTTTTTTTATCAGTGGCTCCTCTGAGCTCAGTTGGATTGAGTCAGGTCCTATAATATTGTCCCCTAGTGACTAAGACCAGAAGCAGCTGAGACAAGGAAGATTCATCATCCTGGTTCACATCAGTGAAGTCTTGTGGTTGCAAGAGAAATGAGAAGAGCAGCTGTGGAGGTCACACTTCCTATCCTCTAGCTGTACTGATGAGACTTAAAAATTACAAGAAATTAAATCCGGCATACATTTAGTTCATACTAATTCATCACGATCAAATTTATTTTCTTCAGAATGCAGTGCCTATTTAAGAGCGTGAGATTTAGTGCCCCTGGCCACTCAAGCCCTCAGACTACCATTTGGATACTACTGAGCAAGTATTGCTAAACTACAGTCCCCTCTAGTCCTAAAAATTATGACAATGTTCAAATGATATTGGGTTAAATGCCAGTTAAACATCCTTTAAGTATTCTCAGTTTGTAGAAGAAAAGATTAAAAAAAAAAAAAAAAAAAGAAATTATTCCAGTTGTTT